>JAMPIV010003855.1:0-211857 GCA_024509875.1 Oreohelix idahoensis
GTAATAATAAGTCGAAATACCGATCATTACGATTTCTCTACCTTGGAATAGTTTTCAAATCCATCTTTCCAAGGTTAAGACGTATTTGAGAAAGAAAATCATCAAAATTCTTGCTAGGATTGTGGGAGCATAGATTTGAACTTCGTTCTGTATTGATCTTCTGTCATTTGAAATTTGTTTAGAAGAGCGGCCCTAAGAGCATCGTAATCATTTTTATCTATAGAGCTAGTAGTGTGATAAACAGCCATTGCCTCTCCTGTCCCAGTAAGTTAATCTGGATAAGTGGGTGCAAATATAATGATTTATCCAAGTTGTACGACCGACATGTAGCCTCAAATCTGTCCAAAAAAAAATCACATCGTCGGATGGTGGAGTAAACTTTGGCAATTTGAGATGAACCTCTCGAAAATTCTCATGTCTAGATGAAGACTGGCCTTCCTGAGTCTTTTGTGTATTACACTCACTTGACAATCTTATTCTATCAAATTCCAATTCGGCAAGTTTCAAATCATGCTGACGTTTCCTTTCATTCTCGTCTGTCTCAAGCTGAAGTCTTTTAGTATTTTGTTCAGCTATTAATCTTCTTTCTTCCATTTCCTTTTGTTTAACTTCTATCTCCTTTTGTTTAACTTCCATTTCCTTTTGTTTAACTTCCATCTCAATTTTAAGTAGCCTTTCTTTTTCTGCCGGATCTCTTTTAAATTTTTCTTCAGCCTCGAATTTTTTCTGTTCTGACTCACGCTGAAATCGTTTCTCTTCTAATTCAGCGGCTAATCTCATTTTTTTCTCATTTTCTGCAGCCTCAAATTTCATCTTCTTTTCATTTTCCTCAGCCCGTTTCTCTTCTAATTCAGCGGCCAATCTCATTTTTTTCTCATTTTCATCAGCCTCAAATCTCAAATTTTCCAATCTTAATTTCTCAGCTTCTAATCTTTGAGATTCCAACCTTTGAGACTCTTTGTATTCTGTCATAGCAAATGATCTAATCTCTTCCGGAGGTATATTAAGCGCCTTAGCTTGCTTAATAAAATAGTCTAAGGTATACATTATTCAAGATTATTCTGAAATATTTCTATATAAAATGTTACTACACCAAGTGGTTTTCGTTCCTGTCCTAGAACGGTAAATTCAAGTCATATAATAGGCAATTATATCAATAATTAATAAAGTAATTTATGCAATGAAATGTTATGAAAGCAGTAACGTGACAGACAATAGGCACAATACTGACAAGACACGATAATCAAAGACAAATGAAAACAGTCGCAGAAATCCAATAAAAATAAAATGTGAAGCTAAAATGGAATGTCGTAAAGAATTACGATGATAACTGCGATCAAATACTAAACAATACAATTGACAAGACAGTGTAAAAACATATGTTTTGTAAAAAACTGAACGAAAGTCAGGTTAGAAAGAGAATAATCACATACAAGATACATTATAAAACTAAGGTACGAATCAAATAACTACCAAAAACAACAATTAAAACTTGACGGTACAACTAAAACAGTCAGGTGTCACAGACTACCAGACGCAGTGGACCAAAAATCCTTCTATGCTCACGCATAGGAACATTCCACTGAGGGAAGTCTGCAAAACAATTCCTATAGAACACTCAAGACGGACCTGTGGTGAAACTGGTATTTTTCCGTCCTAAGTCGCCATTCCCAACCTCCCACGATAAACATCAAACATAGAACATGCAACATGAATAAAGAATCAGTGGACATATTACTAAGCCAAGGCACAGCTAAACGTAAAACGGCGTAATAACAACACGACGTTTTTACTTATCTCAACCGGCTAAAAAAAAGGATATCCCTCGCATCCGGGACTGTATGCATGAGCCTTGTAAAAACAATGTATGTAACACTATGACAGTGTCCAATGTTGCAGCTTAGAGATGATGTCCAACGTCGTCCTTGACCTTCAGATAACCGTCATCTTGATTCCACGTGTATGTGGACGTTTTGAAGATCGAGGTATTTCTATTCAACCGATTTATTTGACTTTGAGAACTGTCCCTTCTTGAAAATCGTAATTTCCAAATCACGCTGGTTCCACCATTTCTGTTAGATGCTTTTTATGTGAAAGTGGGTTTGTTGAATCTGTCTACTTTTGACATAACGCGAATGGATTCAATTTCTGAACAATGTAGTAATAAGTCAACTTGAACTTCCAACCATGGGCATATCAACTAATGCCAAGACGGTATACAGTTCATTCAATTTATTAGACATCATACGGTTGACTAGACGAACATTTAATTTTGACGACGGACGGTTGACGTTCCACTAGACAGCACACAACGTAAGTTTCATATTTAAAATTACAGTTAATTCGTTCCGTAAGATAATCTCTTAGGTAACGTCAGACTAGTTATACAGTGTTCATAACATGTCATCCAAGTAAACAAATGAGGCAGTTATATACGATAAGTCAATCTTCCACTGTCCTATGACCTTGGCAATGACGGAGAACCTTGTCAGGTCTTCTATATCATATAATGTTCCGATACTACGTATCTCCTTTTAGTACTGGCCTCTTACTTCAATCAATGTGAAAATGACAATAATACAATTTTCCTGCCCACGACCTTCGTGGCATCATAGCTTAGATATAGCAAATACTTGAGTCACCTCTGCTTTGCGGGGTACGTATTCGTAACGGCCGAATACTGATTCATATCATAAAAATATATACCAAGCCAAACCTGGATAATCCTAACGTCGGAATCCGTCGGCTTTAAAATTCATACAATAAGTTCAAGTAGGACTCCATTTTGAACCAATACGTCATTGGTACAACTAGACGTCTACATGAGAACGAAATACATTATTATCTAAATCATACTTGCTTCTCTTCCCAAGAAAAATCACCAGAATACGGTTGACCCGAGTCCTCATCTTCTTAACAGACGGACGGTCATACACAAGAATAAAATATACCCGCAACACGGGTTCGAACGCCACGAATCAATCGACTGATTCTTGGGCACTAAACTTCTCAGCCCCAGCTATGACGTAGACTGGTCTTTGGCAACACATGCGGGCGGGGTAACCCAATACTCGCAAAAGTGCACAATCGTGCGCTACAAAAATCAAACTCACCAATAATACTTACTATCCTGTAAGTCGGTGTGTAAAGTTTATTACAGAGGTAGGACCACATATTAATAAAATATGAGACTACCCTCATCTGTAAACGACTGTAAAGGCCTACGAAAAGGGCTCTACAGTACGGCACCAATATGTTCCTCCTTAAGTAAACTACTCGCTAGTTCCTCCTTTAGTTTACTAGTAGCTTGTTTTTTCAGTATGCTACTCATTAGTTTCTCTTTTAGTATACCACCAATTAGCTCCTCTTTAAGTAAACTACTCGCTAGTTCCTCTATTAGTTTACTACCTGTTAGTTCCTCTTAAAGATATTCCTCGTTAGTTCCTCTTCTAGTATCCGGCTCATTTGTTTTTTTTTAAAGTGTCCTATCCTACCTGTTAATTCATATTTCAGTTAATTTAATCAACTTTCTTTTCTATTGATTTATTCTTCACCTAATACTATCTTTGCACCAACATCATTGAATAACTTGGCAAGTATTAACGATTTTTATTGATCTGTCACTTTAAAAATTTGATTGTAATCTTTGGAATTTGTTTTATTCCATTCGATCCTATTCCAGATCATTCAATTTTGTTCATACTCCAGACTCTTATAATCTGTGATATAGTGCAAGTAGAACGTATTTCATACCTTGCTTTGGCTTTAATGCTGTTTTAATAATTTCGTGTGTTAATCCCTTTTTAGAGAATTGCCTCATCGGTAAGGTAATGTCCCATCCTTTCCCACTGAAGTATATTTTCATGGCCACAGACTTGAGACAAGATAGGTTCACTGCAAGGGTCGAGGCTGTTGAGGTGGGTGCACGTGGTCTCGTGGCTGCCTCATTGTATGATCTACTGAAACTGTTGGGGTTGAGGGGACAGGCAAGAACAAGGGTCAGCGAAACGGTGGAAAAGGCATCGTGCTGGCTGCGAAACAACCGCAACGGGCTGTGGAACTCGGGACAGTAATGTTTTTCAACATAGGCGTTACTTTCACAATAGCCTCCAGCTGGCAGAAAAAAGGAGTGAATTTGAAAGCTGCAACCAAGGTGAAGTGGGCTCAATTCTCTACACAAGACAACAGCAGGCTGACACTTGGGAGTCATGAACCAAGTGGGCCCGCCTCTCGTAGTGTGTAAAGGAGGTTAAGGGGCCGAAGCACTTGATCGATGGGGGGAACTACTTCTGATGATCAGGTTGCCTCCTATTGTATCGCTCTGTATAGAGTGTAAGGTGGCATTAGGGCAAGGACGATACACTTGGCGCCATAACAAAGTGCTAAATGAGCTTGCTGCGACAATAGATCAGGCAAGAATGAAAGCGAATAGCAAAGTCCGGCCAGACACCACAAATACATACTTTATGAGGGCAGGAAAGTCAGCACACCCCAAACACCGAGTAAACCCTGGTAGCAGTTTTACCATCTCTTCTTGACTGTGCAAACGACTGGGAGATGGCGGTAGACCTACCTGGACGGGGGGCATATCCAGAGAGTATCAGAAAATCGCGGAGACGGCCGGATATAGTGCTTCATTCTTCAGCAACGCTTCAGGTAATACTGATTGAACTGACCGTGCCATTTGAATCCAGATTAGACGAGCAACATTCATTCAAAGCGGCCAAGTATAGCGATCTGGCCGCGGATCTGAGACACGATGGATTCAGTGCAAGGGTCATGGCGGTTGAAGTGGGCGCAAGAGGGCTTGTGGCTGCATCAGTGTATGATTTATTGAAACTGTTGGGGCTAAAGGGACAGTCTAGAACAAGGGCACTGAAGAGGCTTAGCGAAACTGCCGAAAAGGCATCAGGCTGGCTGTGGAACAACCGCAATAGGCAATGGAAATCGTGACAATAAACGCTGCGGTACAGAAAACACCAAAATTTTTCTGTCCACAGCGCTGAGTTTTTCTGGTGTACTAGTGAAAGGGCTGCGACTCTGGGGCAACAGGCGATGTATAATATAGGGAGTGTGTCAGGTACAGAATTTCAGTGGCTTGCGGCGCACAGGGGCTAAGGCTCGTTGGCTGCGCGCTAATGTCTCAGTGTGTGTCCTTAGTTGTGAAGGGCGACGGAACGAACGGAATAATTTGTCTTCTCTTTGTTACTTTCACAATTGCCCCCACGGCTGGCGTTGTGGATTAAAAGTTGCTACCGTAAGTGAAATGGGTTCATTTTCGATACAAGACAACAGGAAGCTGAGACGCTTGGGAGTCATGACCCAAGTGGGCCCGCCCCCCTTAGAGTGTAAAGGAGTAATCAGGCCGAAACACTTGTCGGATGGGGCGACTGATTCTGATGATCAGATTGCTTCCTGTTGTATCGCTCTGTAAAGAGTTTCCTATCATAGTTTTCCTATCTTGGCGCGTTCCGGCTAGGGAACTGAATTCGCGTGCTTGTTGAAATAATGCGTATTTCTTCCCAATATACTTCATTGCGCCGGATGTTTTTTTTTTTTTATTAATGAAATATTCCTGTCTCTGTTTTTTTTTTTTTCGTGACTAAATTTCTGTGATTTTCCCCATTTATGTTAAGCGGCTCGGGTTAGTATGAATAAGTGTCTCCATCACATATACTTGTATAATTAGTTAATAAAGCCTTATTGCTCTTCATAAATTAAGTTTCTATGCTTTCGTGCCACTGTTTCCGTACTTCTGGAAGTAAAGCAGAAATGAATGATATAACCACTGGAGAATTTAATGCTGTCATCGGGGCCTACAGTAGAAATAGCACAACATAATTATTTCCCCCGCCATATTTTGGTCGGTGACATACTCTTTTTTCTATAATTTTGACTTTATCCTCAAATTTGTATTTTCTTTCTTTATTTAGAGCAAGCCACTTGGTTAAAGTTTGTTCTTAAACTTTATTTGTCCTCTAAGGAATTAAGTTTTCCTATTGTTTTGTCTTCTCATTTTTTTCTGTTTTGTGTGTTGTTATTTTGTCTCGATTGATCAATGTGAAGCTATTCGCGCTTATTGAATTGTACTTCGTCTTGTACATAAATATGTGTTAGTTAGGGACAGCAAAGGCAGCAAGGAATGGAACTGGTCAACCCGCGCTATAGAGCTGGACCTAGCATAGTGAAATCTCACACAACTTGACTGCCCTACGAGAAGTATTTGCTATGGTAATACCTTGACCTTTGTGTTCAAATATTTACACCGCTACATCCGGTATAATGCATGGGGTAGTCGACAGATGACATCATGCAATTTTTGCTTCCCCCCACTCCGTTGTCATACTTCATCACAAAACCCAGACTCCCCTTCTTATATGACATCACAAATATCTTACACCCCCCTCCCCATTTTGTTTACTACTGAAAATTAAAAACATAATCCAGAGTAAATTAGTTAACTAGTGCAGACGAAATAATAATCCTTCAAGTAAAATTGTGTTTAATTAGTCAGGCTTTTTCTACTTTGCTGGTTACATGTTCCTGAATTTATTAAAAATATAGCTCATTTTGGCTTAATTTAACTTAAAGCAATAAAAAAATAAATGAAGTATAAAGTAGACACATTCATAACTTCAGTTCTGACTTAAAGTTTCTTGAAATAATGTTAAATTTGAAAGAAAATCAACAACAATGTAAAGGTTTAAAAACTGAAGTTCTTATCAACGAATAAAATCTCTTCGTTATCATTATCTGACTGTCACGGATTGCCTTCCCTTAGCTCTGCAGTAGTTATCCACCAGTGGCCAACACTTAATCGTATCTAATATGGGCTTCAAAGGTGTCTACCTTCGCACAAGATTACTCTTGGCAGAGTTGTAGATATAAGGATAATGATGCTGCTATCACAAGGGAGTCTTCACACAATATTTCAGAAGTCAAGAACAATGCTGCATATGGCTGAGCACTATTAATAACAGTGACAAAATTAGTAATAATAATAACAATAATAATACTGCTTTAGAAAAACAGTTCAAACCAATAATAATTAATCAACAAAAACTAACAAACCATGAAAAAAAAAATGATTGACTACTCATAATATAAGGAAAGACAATGAAGTAACAAAATACGCGACTTAAAAAGAACCAATCCTAATATAAATTGACTCCATCAATTGCAAAAGACAATAGTTATCTGAATATAACACAAAACTGAAAAAAAAAATGTCATTAAATACCCTAACTATAACCGACAATTAGGTTGAACAGCTTAGACCAAGATGGTGGACGAGCAAAGGTAATAACGGTCAGCTGTTACTAACCCTCTCTCCACCCATCACCTTTTAAAAATAAAAATAAAAATCTACCATCTCCACATTGAAGATCGGCTGCAATGGAATAAAAGTTGCCATTCCTATGTTTTCCACCTAGATCTATGTTTTTATCAGTTGCTTTTGGTACCATTTATGCTTTTTTGTTTTCTTTCTTTCTTCAGTAAAAATTAATGGTTTTTTTGTTTTGTTTATGTGGTTGTTTTTCTCCAAACTGCACGGATTTTTTAATTCTGAAATATTGAACGAGTTTCTTTATTTTTTTTTAAACAAGTAATTTTTATGAAAATTATACAGACTAACAGACTGCAATCTCACTCAAATATGAATATTTTGTGTGCATTCTAAGCCTTTTTTTTTTTTTCTATAACCAGCGGCACTCGAGCTTTTTCCAGCTCTTTCGGCCCAATGACATGTCATTGCGAGGCTGGGGGGTCAGTGGACTTTCCTTCCACACGGGATTTATGTGCAGGAGCCGTTCAGATTATTCAGTCAAATTTCCGGTCGTAAACATTTCTTCAAACGCCGACGGCCGGGTTTGAACCATGAACACCTGGTCGCCAGTACAACGTTGTAGCCATTACACCAGCGCGGCTCTAAGCCTTAAAGTACCAAAGCACATATCTGTTATACGTGACTTTCCATCCGAATCACTCATGGAAGATTCTAAAGCAGGAATCACTAACAACAAAATGTACAGGTAGTCTCATAGCAGATATTGCCGTAGAAGACTGACGTGTTAGCGACATCCGAATACTAGATCCAGCTTTAGGAAAAGGGGTACCTAGTTCAATTCCTCTCTGCCTTTGTCTTTTCTAACTCAACAGCAGTGTCCAGAACCCTTTTGCAACAAGGTAAACTGGTTTTGAACTAAGAATCAGATCACTTTGACATGAGACACAAATGCTACAACCACTTTCTCAACTGGATGTTTTCACAAAAGATATCTTGAAAAACTGACAAAATATTAGAGATTGATGACATAGTTGAACTTCATAAGTTAGTAATTAGAATTTATCAATTTTCTCTTGATATTTTTTAGTGTGTAATTTTGTCTCTTATTTGTGCTAATGACACTGAGTTTTGCTAGTAATTAGTATTTATAGTCCATAACTCAAGTTCGAAGGATTAATAACTGTTCTTTGAAAATCATGGCTGCGGCGCACCTGCAGCAGAGATCACTATAATTTATTTATCATCGACTAGTCATGTCGGTCATCGAGTATTGGTTAGGAAAATTCACGCTGTCAGTAATAAAATGTGAACGACTAGAACGCATTAAAAATGAAGAGATGTGTATAGTCTTGGGCTGTACGCGAGATACCCCCTTTGTAACAATGAGTTACATACTTACAGTGCTGTCGACTAGATCAAGAAATGCAATGCCCCAGGCAAAAGCCTTTATGAGAGTAGCCACAGATAAATTGCACCCCTCTGCATGGAAACACAGCTGAGATTACAGGAGCAAGAATACAGAGAGGGATATCATGGATGGCACAGGCAGAGGCAATGATCAAGCAAGTAACCAAAGTTGAAAATATTTTCAAGGGTGAAAAGTGGAGTAAGTGTAGTAGGATCCCTGATACCCCGATTAAATAGATAAAATATTACTGCTTATAAATTCAAATACTTACTTACTTACTTACTTAGTCGTTCCCCTTCTACCGTGAGGTGTAGAGGTTTGGAAGAGAGAGCGCCAGACTATTCTATCGGCTGTCTTCCTCCTGGCCTGGTTCCATTCTAGTCCTCGGTCCTTCAAAGATTGTCTAATGTTGTCCTCCCAGCGGACTCTGGGTCGTCCTCGGGGTCTGGATCCTTGGCTCTTTGTTTCCCATGCTTGTCGTGGTAGCCGATCTTCTCCCATTCTGCAGACATGGCCAAACCATCTTAGTTGAGACTGTTCTACTTGGGTCTGTAGGGGGTGGCATTTTAGGCCTTGACGTATCGTCTGGTTGCGTACCATGTCTCTTCTTGTTACTTCAACCACCTTCCTCAGATACCTCATTTCTGAGGTTTGGATCTGGCTTTTATGGGTTGTAGTCATTGCCCATGACTCGCATCCATATGTCAAGACTGGGACATAGGTGGAGCGGTATACAGCCATCTTCGTTTTCTTACCAACCTCTCTCTTGCTGGGGAATCCTCGATTTATGGCCTGAAAAAGTCTCCCAGCTGCTGCTTTTCGAGTGGAACTCTTCTTTGATGCCTCCCTTTCGGTCTATAATAGCTCCGAGTGTTTTAGAGCTGCTTATGACCATCCCTCTCTTCTCCAGCTCTTCCTTCCAGACTTGCAGGTTGGATTGGAGATGTGCCTCTGATTTAATTCAAATACTATAGAGATAAAATAGGGATTGTGTTCAACATCGTCACCATCGCCCGCAGTCGTGTTGGTTCTAACAAGCAGGAATGCCATAGTAAACGATACACAAAACTGTTAGCTTTCCCCCTCTCCGCAATACCAATTTCCACTAAAATAAAAGCCTTTTGACAAACCGAAATGCATAGTTAGTTTCAAACGGAGTGATAGAATATAGAAACGGATGAGTGAAATGAGAGACGGAAAAATGCAACCTTGAGAAGCGTTGGTTTTTGAATCTCGAACTAGAACGACAGGCGACAACTGACGTCACAGACTTGCTTAGTCTAACACTAAATGGGAATGAATGGTTGGGAGTTTGAAAAAAAAAACTACTTGGCGTTAGTTACGCTGTTGCTACGGCATAATTTTTTCCCAAAAAGTTAAAGTTAAATAAAGCAGTAGTATCTGCTATTGAATGAGAGAAAACCCCACCGCTTTGTCTCCTACCCGTAGTGACAATTTAAATCTAACGAAACCATTTTGCGTTAGGCAAAACGCGTACAAAAGAGAGAGAGAAAAATGTAAGTGGGGGATTTGCATGGAGGCATATTTGAAAAGATAGCTTATGCAGTGTGATACTGAAATTGAGAAGGGTAGAGAAAGGGTAGCGCAAGAAACCTCGATGAATAATAAAATAAAAGCAAGGACAGTTGACAAATAAAATGATAATATTTGTTTATTAGAAGACAATACTACCCATAATGTTATAATATCTTACAGTAAAAACGCTTAGACAATAACAGAAATCCTCTTAATTTCAGGGTTCCATCGTGAAACAATCAGTGAGCCACATACCAATATATACGTACTCCTGAAGCTGCAAGCTCGAGGCAAAAATTACCTGTTTGCCTTAAATCCAAGGAGTTTTGAAGCAGTCTTCAGAAGTTGCAGTCGTGAAAAAGGTGGTTGTGAGAAGGACATCACAGCGTTCCAGAAAATACAGTTAAGCCCAATTGTCCACTGGCGTGTGTTGGTTCATTTAACCATACTCTCCATCATTATTATATCAATCAGTATTCTTGACATGATGATACAAGTCGTTCATCAGAAGCGTGTCCCTTCATAGGAGTTATTGCTTCATCAGAACACTTCCAGTCAGAAACAGTTTAGATTAATATTAACAGACACATTTGTTGTTTTAAATTACTTTGTTGTAAATAAATTGCCTTATAGTTTGAGTTTAAACAGTCCTGTATCCCAGCAATTGAGATACAGGAAAATAAAATTGTAAAAAATATTTTCATTCAAATTTTACCCAGTGACTTGTTTAATTACTTGTTCATTAAGTTATAGGTGTAGTTGTTGTCATTTTATTAATATTACATTGCATAATACCCTAGACTCCTAGACAGATAACATCCAGACACCATAACATATAATTAGGCTCAAAATATATAGCAGACTGAGGTCGTAGGGTGGTAGCAGACAGGTACCATGAGAACAACTTCATCAACAATTAGACTCAGGGACTTGCATAGCTGACCTCACATCTGTAGACAATTAATACTTAACCTTTTAACATCTAAACCCACCACATATAATGGGACGCTCGCTCGGGATTTCAAAATTGTAAAAGTAAATAAGTGTGGAGAGTTAGGTGAACTATCACTGCCCATTGATATTGTGTTAATTAGAGATATTGTTGGATATTTTGGTTTAGTTAAATAACATTTGGTATTAGCAACAAGATGGCAGACTTGGCCAAATTCAGATCTGCTGCTGTGCAGGCTGCGAAGGAAATGGGAATGGAGGGGCAAGGTCTGATTGCATACGTAACAGCAGAGTGTGATAAATTTATTGAACGAGAAGATAGAAGATTAGCAGAGGAAAAAAAATTCTATTAGAAGATGCTAGGGATGCTAAGAAATTAGAGGCTGATAGGGAATCTGAAATAAAAAGGTTGCAGTTGGAGGAGAAGAGGATGGAGGCTGAAAAGAAGGAAAAACGATTACAGATGGAGGCTGAGGCCAAGAGGATGGAGGCTGAAAAGGAGGAAAAACGATTACAGATGGAGGCTGAAAGAGAAGATAAAAGATTACAAAGGGAACATGAGCTACGACTAAGGGGGTTAGAGTTGCAAGGCCATGCTCCTGAAAATGGTAACAGCCCATCCACCTCCGACTCTGCTGCAAGCCAGGTGGCCTCCAACTCAGCCATGAGTTTTCGTTTAGACCCTTTTGTCGAAAAAGATGATGACATAGAGTCATTTTTGAGTAGATTTGAGACACTAGCTACAACGTATGGGTTGGAAAAAGAAAAGTGCAGTCTGAAAGTATCCCAGGGGCTTAAGGGAACCTCGTATGAGGTATATTCAAAGTTGAGTAAGGAAAATCAGGAAGACTATGACATTCTAAAACAGGCTCTCCTGATTAGGTATGAAAAGAATAGTGAATTTTACCGAAAAAAATTTAGAAATGCTAGACTACTCACTGGGGAGACTTACCACCAGTTCTCTGCACGCCTAGATACATACTTGGAGAAATGGACTGCTCTGGGGAAAACCCAAGATTTAAAGGAAATGATTATGATGGAGCAGTTGAGAGAGTGCATGGCTCCAGACCTGAGAAAATTTCTCACGGAACAGGGTGCTGAGAGACTGGGTGAGATTCTTAATGTGGCTGAACGATATCAGGCAGCCCAGTCTGAGATAGCAGGCATGAAGAAGAAGCAATTAGACCATAATAAAGGCCCCCAAAACCAAACCCAAAATAAATTTGAAAATAAGGACAAATATAACAAAGGTAAACCCAACTATGATAGGCCAAGGTATGACCAACGTGATAGGATCCCGCAATTCAATGAAAGAAAACCTTTCAACTAAGAAAGGAAATGGTGTAAATGGTGTAATCATGACACCAAAGACTGTAAAAAGAAACCTCCTCACTTCGCTGCAATGAAAACGGGGAACAAGGTATTAAAGGACAAACCTACTGGACAGCAGGAACCTTATCACCCCCCAAGTTTGTGAAGATGTTGTATGCAATGGTGCCACAATTAGGTGCCTTTATGATACAGGATTGGATTTTGACTCAGTCGTGAGCTCTCACCTGGTGCATCCAGATCAATACACCACGGAAACAGTGGAGATCCAAGGGGCAACCAAGGACGTAGCAACCATGACACTTCCCATTGCCAGAATAAGTGTAAAAACTCGCTATGTGGAAAGAGTGATTAGAGAAGCAATGATAAACGAACCAATCTACCCTCTGATATTGGGGTATAGGTACGTCTTCTTGGGAAATCCCAAAAGACCTGTGATCATGGCAACAGTACAGACCAGGTCACAGTCAAGGAAGGAGGAAGAAAATCCAATAAATACTCATCCAGATGAGATGAGGAAGGCACAGGCGGAGAATAGGTCACTCAAGCCGTGTTTCAAGAAATTGCCTAAATGCCATACACCTCCAAATAAAGGAGACTACTATATGAAGAATAAACTGATCTATAGGAAGGCTGGAACTGAATCCAATGGTCACGGACAGCTGGTACTTCCCACTTCATATAGGGAGAAAGTGATAAAAAGATCACATGTTGGATCAGACGGTGGACATGAGAAAATAGGTACCACCTGTCAAAAAGTATCTCAAACATTTTATTGGCCAGGCGTAAATACAGATGTTGCAGATTTTATGGAGGCCTGTGACCAATGCAACAAGGGAAAGCCCACACGTTGGGAAAATAATCAGGACCTACAAAAACACTACGGTGAAAGCAGGCTTGAAAATTCAAAGAAAGAAAAATATAAGGTAGACACGGTGGATAGGAGGACCCCTTTTCACACACAGTCTTGACTAAATTAAGTAGAATGACCACTATGTGTAGGATACAAAATGTAACCTCAACCCAGTCCCACCCGACAAGCCCTTGGTCGGAAAACCGGGAACTGGATGAACATAAAAGAGAGCGCAGTTCTCTCACTTTGAAACTGAAACTGCGGGGAGAAAACCCGAAGAAAAGAATTGGTAGTGGACGGTTCTTGTGTGATGACAAAAGGAAGAAAAAGTCACCACCACCATACTCCCAATTACATGATAATTACCGGTGCCATGAAAATTAGGTCCGCCAAATAGCAGGCCAAATAACAGACAACAAGGTTATTTGGCAGACCAATCAAAGGTCCATTGGAAGCCTTATTGAGGACGTGGACAGATGAGAAGGCAGAAGAGACTGTTACCTCATCATATCAGTATGTGAACGAGCTGACCACTCGTCTCAAAACTGGCTGGAAACTCGCTAATGATAATCTAAGACAAGCCAGGAAGAAACATGCTGCATACTATAATAAAAAAGCGAAGGATAGGGAACTAGCTGTCGGAGAGAAGGTGCTTCTTTTACTACCCGGCAGCAGTAACAAATTACAAATTAGATGGCAAAGTCCATTCACGGTTCTAGAAAAGGTGTCTAGAACTAATTATAAGATAGATAAGAAAGGGAAAAAGACAATCTATCATGTGAACCTCCTAAAGAAGTATCTGGATAGACAAAACCAGGAAGGGACCCATTTAACGACCTTGGCTATCGCAACGGAGATGAAAAACGAACCACTCGCCTCTCACGAATACACCTTAAAACCTTGTGAAACACCTGCACAGGTCAAAGTCAGTAAACACTTGACGAAAAATCAGAGGGAGCGGATTCAAAAGGTTCTGGAAGATCATACGGACGTGTTAACGGACAAACCGGGGCACACCAACTTGTTGGAATATGATATGAAACTAGTAGACCCAACACCCATCAGTATGAGAGCCTATACTATCCAATTCGCAAAAGAAAAAACTTTGAAAGAGGAGATAGATTACCTGTTAAAAGAAGGGATTATTTCTCACAGTGAATCTCTTTATAGCTCTAGTGTGGTTTTGTTGAGGAAACCAACTGGGGAACATAGACTGTGTAAAGATTACAGGAAACTGAATGCTGTTACAGAAAGTCAGGTGGATCCATTACCTGATACTAATCAACTGTTTGCCAGACTGAACAAGGCAAAATATTTTTCTAAGGTGGATCTTAGCAAAGGCTATTATAAATTTCCAGTAAAGCCTGAGGTTCGACCTTATTTAGCCTTTAGCACCTCGGAAAGTCATTATGAGTTCAACATGTTGACGTTTGGGTTGAAAAATGCCCCGAATGTGTTTTCTAGGATGATGCGAAACTTGTTGGATCCACTGAAAAATTCATGCATTACGAATTTCATGGATGATATCCTCATCACTACTGAAACATTTGAAGAACACGTTAACTCTTTGAATATGCTATTCGATAGACTCAGAGAGGCAAACTTGACTGCTAGACCAACAAAATGTTGTATTGGATACAAAGAGTTGGAATTCTTGGGACATACGGTACATCAGGGTAGCATGACCCCTGGCCCCAAGAACATGGAGAAATTGCAGAGAGCACCGAGACCCCAGACTAAGAAGGATGTGCGATCCTTTGTGTCACTTTGTGGGTTTTACCAAAAGTACATTAACAATTTTAACTCTATATGTGCTCCTCTGACGGATTTAACGCGTAAGGGACAACCTGATAAAATTAATTGGTCGGCACAGTGCGAATTGCCATACACTGAGTTAAAGGAAAAACTCACCAGCAAGCCTATATTGAAATTACCTGATTTGAGTCAGGAATTTGTGGTAAGAACGGACGCAAGTAACGTGGGATTAGGGGCCACATTGTTACAAAGATCCACTTCACCAGATGGGGAATTGAACCCAGTTGCTTATGCCAGCCGCAAATTAAACAAAGCGGAACAAAACTATTCAACAAGTGAAAAAGAATGTCTAGCTTTAGTCTGGGCTATAAAGAAGTCCCAGATCTATCTTTATGGTAGAACATTCGTGGTACAAACAGATCATCAGCCGTTAGTATTTTTGGCACAAGCCAAACATGGAAATGCTCGTTTATTAAGGTGGTCGTTGCTCATCCAACCTTATTCGTTTACTATTGAATACATTCCTGGTTCGCAAAATGTGGGGGCAGATTTCTTGAGTAGGCACCCGTTTGACGAAAATCAGGATATTCAAAAAGCCTAGTGAGCATATTTGATCTATGTGTATCACGGATTATAAACTTGCTTCAGAAAGCATGTTCTAAAGTGGGGAGATATGTAGTAGGATCCCTGATACCCCGATTAAATAGATAAAATATTACTGCTTATAAATTCAAATACTATAGAGATAAAACAGGGAGTTGTGTTCAACATCGTCACCATCGCCCGCAGTCGTGTTGGTTCTAACAAGCAGTAACGCCATAGTAAACGATACACAAAACTGTTAGCTTTTCCCCTCTCCGCAATACCAATTTCCACTAAAATAAAAGCCTTTTGACAAACCGAAATGCATAGTTAGTTTCAAACGGAGTGATAGAATAAAGAAACGGAGGAGTGAAATGAGAGACGGAACAATGCAACCTTGACAAGCGTTGGTTTTTTAATCTCGAACTAGAACGACAGGCGACAACTGACGTCACAGACTTGCTTAGTCTAACACTAAACGGGAATGAATGGTTGGGAGTTTGAAAAAAACCTACTTGGCGTTAGTTATGCTGTTGCTATGGCACAATTTTTTCCCAAAAAGTTAAAGTTAAATAAAGCAGTAGTATCTGCTATTGAATGAGAGAAAACCCCACCGCTTTGTCTCCTACCCGTAGTGACAATTTAAATCTAACGAAACCGTTTTGCGTTAGGCAAAACGCGTACAAGAGAGAGAGAAAAATGTAAGTGGGGGATTTGCATGGAGGCATATTTGAAAAGATAGCTTATGCAGTGTGATACTGAAATTGAGAAGGGTAGAGAAAGGGTGGCGCAAAAAACCTCGATGAATAATAAAATAAAAGCAAGGACAGTTGACAAATAAAATGATAATATTTGTTTATTAGAAGACTGATAAGCCCCTTTTTTGATGGTGATAGTGATAAAGACTGTTACTCTTGGATGTTGTATACTGTGTTTTATCAGTGTACGTTGTAAAGATGTATCGGGACTGAATAGTCAACTCAAACAACCGAGCACAGTGTCAGGTGTACAGGTCATCTTGCTCCAAACGTCTTGAGGACTCAACAAGGATGTAATGTGGATCATGAGTGGTAGAGTGACTGTTAATACGCGAATGTGTGAACTGTTCTGTAAAGTTGACTGGAAGTACAAATACCCACTCATACGTATCAGGAGTGAATGATACAGACTTCTGTGAACGTTTCAACAGTTTAATTTGACGCACACACTTGACTGAACGGGTACAGTTACAGGACCACAGGTCGACATCAATAGCATATTGTTGACCCACGGTGTACAATAATAAATTGGCATTCATGTTGAGGAAAATCACAATGGAACATCAGTATACAAGCGTTCAGAGTTCCATATCTCATATAAATATTCATCAGGCCTTACTGACTGATCATGTCAGTTAATATATAATGTTTACGGTGACTCCTAGACCGAACCTCTTTAGCATAAACGTAACTTGCACTCTAGCGAAGATTCCATTAAATACAGTTCAGCTAATAATTTCTGAGAAAACCTTAAACTACCAGTAGTAGGTTTTCCTTTCATAAGTATGATCTCTTTATCATCACCTGATAATAAGTGCGCCCCTGTTCTCTGGTAGATGATCAACAATGCATAGCATTCCAAAATGGCTTCTAGTGTTGTGAGCCTCGCTCACGATAATAATGCACAATGAAGCTTCAATAAAGATTCAATTCATGAATATCAAAGTTTCCACAAGCATCAGCATAATCTGTCCTCATAAATGCTGTATAGAAACATAATCAGTGCTGCTAGATAATACGTCGTTCTGACATACTGACATAGGTAGATTCATGTAAACGTCTGCCCATCAAAAATAGTTCCACTTAAACATATTAAGATACCAAGATATAAGATATACTCGTCCTACATAGACAAGAACTACACATAGATTCGGGCCATAGACATTCTGAAGCAAGAACAATCTATTTCTAACCAAACACAGAATAGATTAAAGTAAGTCTAGATTCCTCTGCTGAGTTCGATTTTCAGGAACGATACAAGGAGCGATAACTCACAGAATGAATACCCATCGCCTAATCTGAGTTCTGTCCCTTTAGACTGAAAAACGTGCATTCAAAGATAAATATATTTTTATCAGACAAATAAATACATTTTTCATTTGTATGCGTAATCCGTGCGCCACCAAAGAATATGTGCGCAACAGATTACCACACCCCCCCGGGGAAAAAATGAAAATCATTTTTTTTTCATCTGAGAGCAACATACAATAGGCTCCCAACGCATAAATACTGCGCAGATGAGAAATATCTGGAATTATCTAAGCCAGATTAACGCAAAGTCGAAATATAGATCGACTGATGAGAATACATCTCAATCTCTCAGAGAAAGCATTTCTCTTAAGCATAAATGTTTCCAGGGAGGTGTCACCAACGCATACTACCATACTTGCAATGACACAATGCATATAACAATTTCAGTTTAAGCATTCTAAGTACATGATTGACAAAAAGAAAAATCATCAACGAGTACCGGTGAATATATATATATATCAATGAACGTAGTATCATTACGAATTACAATGTGTATCTATCTTGATATAGAAAAGAAAAATCTGTTGTCGAGTTGGAAGTGTTAAGAAGTCCAAGACTCAACAGTTAAGTGGAATCATGTGGGCATCTAGACAGAATGTCTGCCATCACATTATCTGATCCACGGATAGCTCGTACCGAAAAATGAAAAGGTTGAAGAGCAATTGCATATCGAGTAGACCTCGAACTCTTTAAATTCTTACTCTGTATAGCCGTAAGAGCTTTCTGATCGGTTTCTACTATGAAATGTGCGCCTAGAAGGAATCTTTGTAATTTGAGAATTGACCATACCATAGCCAATAGTTCACGGTCTAAGACCGAATAATTCCTTTCTGCAGCATTAAGCTTTCTGGAAATATACATTACAGGATGCAGAGTTCCAGAGTACTCTTGCATTAATGCCGCTCCAATCCCTGTGGATGAAGCGTCACTACGAAGAACAAATGTCTTATCTGTAGTAGGTAACACTAAAATAGGTGCAGTAGAAAACATAGTTTTGATCTTATCCAAAGAGGATTGACATTCTTGAGTCCAATGGACTATATTAGGAGACCCTTTCTTTAGCAAGGAAGAAAGAGGTGCCATGATCGAGGACAGATTCGGAATGAATCGTCCATAGAATTGTATGAGACCTAAGAGACTTCGCACTTGCTTTTTAGTCTTAGGAATAGAAATGTTAAGTATTTTACTTGTATTATGGTCCTCTGTCTTTAGGAAACCATGACCCACTCGATGGCCTAGGAACGAAATTTCGCTAAAACCAATGCAGGCTTTAGTGGGTTTCGCTGTCAGGTTATACTCGCGTAGAGTAGATAGCAATTCAACTAACCCCGAATAGTGATCTTCCCAAGTATCGCTGAAAAGACAGATGTCGTCTAGGTACGCAATGACATCTGACCGATAAGATAGAATTCGACGCATCATGCGTACGAATGTAGCTGGTGCGTTCATAAGGCCGAAAGGCATGAAATTCCATTGAAAAAGGCCTCTAGGTGTAGAAAAAGCAGTAAAAGGTTTGGCGCGTTCAGATAGAGGAACTTGCCAATATTCTTTGGACAAATCTAGTTTAGTGAAAAAATGAGATTTAGAAAGCCTAGTAAGTAGCTCTTCTAGTAAAGGCATAGGTTCAGCATCAAACTTCGTGACTTGATTCAATTTGCGATAGTCAACGCAAAGACGTATGTTATTGTCTTTTTTCCGGACAATAACCATCGGCGAAGAATACGCAGAAGTGGATGGTTCAATAATTTTTAAATCTATCATCTCATCCAACTCCTTCTCAACCTGTGCTTGAAAATGTATAGGAATAGGATAAGGTCTGACTCTAATAGGATTATGGTCCCTGAAATGTTTGTAACATAGCCGAAACTTGTCGCTGTTCTCCTAGAGATAAATCCGGAGAAACAGTAAAGTTTTTCCATGATTCACTAGAATGAAGTGGAATCATCGGAAGCGGAAGATTAACATCCGAAAAACTTGTTTCCTCATCCTGTATTACGGACAGTGATGAGTAATGACCATGTTGGACTGGTGAATTGTCCGTTGCCTGGAAAATAGGCTGTAAATAATCCGGACGTTCATGGAATTCCGTAAGCATATTGATGTGGAAGGTTTTATGCTTCCCATCAATATCGACAATGTAGTCAACATCGGAAATTTTCGAGATTATATCGTACGGACCTTTCCAAGAAATAAGAAGTCTGTTTTCCCTACAAGGTAGCAAAACAAATGCTTTGTCACCAGGACAAAGTTGTCGTAAGGTTCTTTTCTTATTGGCAAATTGTCTTGCTTTCTGCTTAGCAAATTCAGAAGAAGAAGTTGCCAATTTGCATGCTTCGATAATCTTTTCCCTCAGCGCGATGACATATTCATAAGAAGATTTCGTGTCATCGGTAATATTATCAGCGGTTATGAGATCATGAAGCAAAGACATAGGGCCGCGCGGTCGCGCGCCAAAGACAAGTTCAAAGGGAGAAAATCCTGTATGTTCATTGGGGACCTCTCTGTAAGCGAAGAGGGCCGCGGGTAAAACCCTATCCCAATCTTGAGGATGATCCTCAGTTATCTTCCCTAATAAGTTTTTGAGTGTTCTATTTAGCCGTTCGACCATCCCATTGGACATAGGATGATAGATACTACTCAAAGATCTCTCTATCTGCAGAGTCGACATCACTTGAGACATGGTATCCGATATTAGTTGGGTGCCATGGTCTGATAATATTTCTCCGGGAATCCCAGACGAGAAAAATATAAGCCAAAGAGCATCTGCAATGTCAGCAGTAGTAATGCTCTTCAGAGGAATAGCCTCTGGCCAACGTGTGCACATGTCCACACACTTTAAGATAAACTGATGTCCTCTAGCAGATTTGATCTTAAATGGACCAATGATGTCTATCGCCATTTTCTGAAATGGTCGAATAGGAATGTCTGCAGCCTGAATAGGTGCAGCATGGCGTGGACCTTTGGATTTGACTTCTTGACATACTATACAAGATTGACAATAAATCCGTATGTCTTTGTTCACAAAAGGCCAAAAGAAAGCCGCAAGAACTCTTGACTTTGTACGGGAAAAACCCATATGTCCAGCACACTGAGAGTCGTGTGCGTGTTGCAAAATTTTAACTCTCAAATTCTTGGGCACAAGAATCTGAGAATGACTTGACTTGGCGGAGTCTTGCACCATACGTACAAGTACGCCATTCTTCATTGTAATCCAAGATTTACGCTTTGAATCTTTATTCGGATCACCTTTCGTTGCAAGCGTGAAGAATTTCTTTAGAGTCGGATCCTCTTCTTGCTGTTTTATAAACGAGTCACGAGAAATTACCAAGGGATCATCTTGGTTATGCACTTCATTATCTTCAGTAGGTGAAGATTGAGGCACATTAAGAGCTTGAGCTCTAGTGACTACAGCATTAGCGGTGTGCATATTCTGTTTTTCCCAAACGGAAATTTGTTGTGGAGTGCATTCTTTGACTCCGTGAATACGACCGATGATAAGATCAGCGATCGGATTCGGCAGAAGACATGCGTGTACATCTCCTGTAAAGAAAGGAGTAGCAATCCTAATGATAGCAGTAGAGTATTTCTCTAAGGTGCCGCCAAATGTTACACATTTGACTACTTTTCCAGTGGCACGAGAAGGATCTACAAGCGACTGTCTAACACCAATTGTGGTGCATCCAGAATCAAAAAGAACTCAGACTGGATTGTCATTTACTAAACCTCTATGTAAGACAAGAGAACCTCTTCCATCATGCGCGACTGACGCAGGAAGAGCGGGAAGAGGATGGCCACAACTTAAAGTGGACACCGTAGTTGGTTCAAATAATGTTTTGCATTGGGGGCACTGAGATGCTCTCCCAAAATCAAAAGCGGAACATGCCATATTATTAGCATCATTATTATCTTTAGTCTGTTTATAGGCTTCATGTGACTCTTGCTGTGCAGAGTTTGCATGATAATGAGATTTATGTTTTTTGTATTGGGATCTACCTCGATTATTATTGCCTCTGTAATCATTATTATTTCCTCTATTGTAACCCCTATTTGGGTTTGAGTCATAATTCTCATGGTTACCATTATCATATTCATTATAATGAGTATCTCTATAATTATGGTCTTGTTGTCTCCATGATGGATGACTTGGATAGTTTCTATACTGACTTCCTCTGCGGAAATTTCTATAATTATGACCACCTCTGTATCGAGGGCTGTCAGCTTGTCTCCAGTTCTTCGCAGAAGAACCCTGAAATGATTGGTTTTCTTGGTTTTGATAACTATTATGGTTACTTTTTTTTCCAAACTTGTTTTGTTGTCCCTGAAATTTGTGTGAATAATTAGGGTTGTATGGTGTTGCTGATGCAACTGGCATACCTTCTTTAATCTTAGTGTTGCTAAGAGTTATGTCAGGGTGTGCAGTGACGTATTGGTCACAATATTCTTGCATCTCTTTTAGTGTCTTGGGTTTACGCTCATGTAGGAATTCCAAGAAGGGTTTATTAACACATGACATAATCTTATCCCTGAGCAACAAGTCCATAAGGGCTTCATATGTCTTTTCTGTTTTGGACAACTCAATCCAACGATTAAATGTAAGACGTGTCCTTGCAATGAATTCTGAGAATTCTACCCCTGATTCAGGTACCATTTTCTTAAACAAAATACGGTAACCTTCCTCAGTTAACTGGTATTTTTTCAATAAAGCTGTTCTAATAACATCATAATTATCCTTGTCAGACTCTTCAACCAAACTTAAACTAGTCAGAGAATCACCTTTCAAATTTTCTGACAATTGATTAGCATACTGTGATTTATCCACATTATGAGCTCGACAGGAGCGTTCAAAACGATCCAGCCAGAATGTAATATCGTCACTGGAAGGATTGAACGCTGGTACCTTGACCTTATAAGTAAAGGGTTTACCACTGTTACCATTTGACTGATTAACATTACTCATATTTGTCAATTTCAATTTTTTTTTTTTTTTTTTTTTTTTTTTTTTTTTTGTACGCCCGCTAATACTCGAGGCGAAATCTCAGGTTATTATTAATGTCTAACCTGACATTGATTTTACGTGAGTATCCCTTTTTTCGTGTACAGAGACAGGTGTCCCTCGCCATTCAGGCAGATACTCGCCGATTTCGGAGGTACCCAATAGAGCTGGGTCGGCTCAGGAGCCGCCAATCCCTGGTCGACGACACTGCTTCAAATGTCCTCGCCAGGTCTCGAGTTAATCCAGTCCAAATCCCGGTCGACGAAAAATTCTCAAATGCCGTCGCCCGGGTTTGATCCTGGATCACCCGGTCGCCAGAGCGGTGTTGTAACCACTACGCTAGCGCGGCTCCCTACAATTTTTCTAATTCAAATGTTAACAGTTCTTTTTGATGTTCATGTTCTCTTGTTGCTTTTCTCTCCTCAGCTTCTCTGTCTAATCTTTTCTGCTCAGCATTAGCTTCTAATCTTTTATTTTCAGCCTCTTTGTCTAATCTCTTTTGTTCAGCTTCTCTGTCTAATCTCTTTTGTTCAGCTTCTAATTTTTTTTCTTCTATTTGAAGCTTTCTCTCCTCAGCAGCAGCTTTTCTCTCCTCAGCTTCTATCTTCCTTTGTTCAACTTCTGCCTTCCATTTATTTTCCTCTTTTCGCTTCTTTTCTTCTGACTTTAATACCATGGCAAATTGAGCAGTTGCAAACTCCTCTAATTCCTTACCAGACTTATCAAGGGATTTCCCTTGTGCAATAAAGTATTCCAATGTAGATATGATGTCTAATAATGATAGCAATCAGTTGACACAAAAAAGGAATCTATTTTCAAATAAACAGGAGCATGTTCTCAATGAACTTGATTAATTAGCTCACAATCCCAATCTCTGTGGGAGACAAGCCTTACAAAGGTCTTGTATACTTCCTTGTACAACAATAATAATAATAAAGTACTGGTCTATACTATAACATACGTGTACTCAACTATCTCATATCATATGTCAACCAAAGACATTAACAAAGGACAAGCATAAAAGACAATATGAAAACAATTGCAGAAATCAACTAAGTTAAATAGAGAAATCAATGAAAATAATCACAGAATCTGTGACGACAACTGCAATAGAATCAACAAGACAAATAACGCCACAGTGTATAAACATAAATGGTGTATAAAACTAAATTATAGGACAAGGTAGATCTACAAATACGAACAAATCAAAACAAAACTGAAGAACAGAAAAAATATTACGAAAACAACAATGGGTACAAATCGTCACAGCTAACAGATATTGCAACAGATGTTGCAGCAAATTTCCAACAAAGAAAATTGCTCCCTATAGAACACTAATATAGGACCAATATGACTCGGTATATCCTATACTAGTCACCTCACCAACCACCCACGACATAGACACACAAATAATATGCAAACATGTAAACATTAAACATAAATACATATATGTCATATAAATGCATATAATATAAAGCAATGTGTTGCAGAAAGAGTTTCAGTTCAGAAATATAATGGCACAGTTACTGAATAAACAAAATGAACTGTCACTTTAATAAATACTAGCTTTTTGATTTAAATTTATTACAGTGTTCAACAATATGAGCATCAGAAGATCCAACGATGAAAGTAGGACTTCTCAGCTTACTGTGTTTCTTGCTAACACAATTAATTTGCTTGCTAACGTTCTTGTAATGCTGTGATGTCCAACGAAAAATGTCAATAAACCCTGACCTAGTTTCCGTATTTGTTTCATCCGTCACGTGAGGAACTGTCAATCAAGTGTAAACTATCACTGTTGGTGTGTCGTATCAGGCGTCAGGGAAACGAACTTGTATCAGTAGCTGTTACTTCTGGTAATCTTCACTGTGCAGGTCAAACCCGGTAATCTGGCCTACCACATTGATAAACCCCTTTTTTGATGGTGATAGTGATAAAGACTGTTACTCTTGGATGTTGTATACTGTGTTTTATCAGTGTACGTTGTAAAGATGTATCGGGACTGAATAGTCAACTCAAACAACCGAGCACAGTGTCAGGTGTACAGGTCATCTTGCTCCAAACGTCTTGAGGACTCAACAATGATGTAATGTGGATCATGAGTGGTAGAGTGACTGTTAATACGCGAATGTGTGAACTGTTCTGTAAGGTTGACTGGAAGTACAAATACCCACTCATACGTATCAGAAGTGAATGATACAGACTACTGTGAACGTTTCAACAGTTTAATTTGACGCACACACTTGACAGAACGGGTACAGTTACAGGACCACAGGTCGACATCAATAGCATATTGTTGACCCACGGTGTACAATAATAAATTGGCATTCATGTTGAGGAAAATCACAATGGAACATCAGTATACAAGCGTTCAGAGTTCCATATCTCATATAAATATTCATCAGGCCTTACTGACTGATCATGTCAGTTAATATATAATGTTTACGGTGACTCCTAGACCGAACCTCTTTAGCATAAACGTAACTTGCACTCTAGCGAAGATTCCGTTAAATACAGTTCAGCCAATAATTTCTGAGAAAACCTTAAACTACCAGTAGTAGGTTTTCCTTTCATAAGTATGATCTCTTTATCATCACCTGATAATAAGGGCGTCCCTGTTCTCTGGTAAATGATCAACAATACATAGCATTCCAAAATGGCTTCTAGTGTTGTGAGCCTCGCTCACGATAATAATGCACAATGAAGCTTTAATAAAGATTCAATTCATGAATATCAAAGTTTCCACAAGCATCAGCATAATCTGTCCTCATAATTGCTGTATAGAAACATAATCAGTGCTGCTAGATAATACGTCGTTCTGACATACTGACATAGGTAGATTCATGTAAACGTCTGCCCATCTTAAGCCTAGGAATGAACGAAGTCAGCAAAAGTACGTTTACCTTGGCATAGGAAAAAACCACTAGCAAACACAGAAACACTCTTCTCCTCGCGTTATGGAATGAACACTAGGGAACTCATGGATTTAACTATCTCAGAAGAAAATATCTTCGTTCCCATAATCAAAAGAGATCACAAACTTTTGGGCAGGTCTAAGACATGACTTCCCGCCATAGGCTTCTACATCACCGAAGAACTCTCTAACGTCTCTTCATGCGCCGAAAAGCACCTGACCCCTAAAGTACAGTACAAGAAAAATAGTTCCACTTAAACATAGTAAGATATCAAGATATAAGACATACTCGTCCTACATAGACAAGAACTACACATAGATTCGGGCCATAGACATTCTGAAGCAAGAACAATCTATTTCTAACCAAACACAGAATAGATTAAAGTAAGTCTAGATTCCTCCGCTGAGTTCGATTTTCAGGAACGATACAAGGAGCGATAACTCACAGAATGAATACCCATCGCCTAATCTGAGTTCTGTCCCTTTAGACTGAAAAAAAGTGCATTCAAAGATAAATATATTTTTATCAGACAAATAAATACATTTTTCATTTGTATGCGTAATCCGTGCGCCACCAAAGAATATGTGCGCAACAAAGACAATACTACCCATAATGTTATAATATCTTACAGTAAAAACGCTTAGACAATAACAGAAATATTGTAAAGAAAAGACAGAGAGACAGACGCATTGATGTTCTCACTCCACTTTGCCAGTCTTGGGAAAGGGGGACGTTACATCTTTGAAAGTGTAATTTAATTTTGAAAAAAAAGAGGCTAGTGGGCATAACATAATTCCATTGGCTGTGATAGAATAGACTAATAGGAGTAATAAAGACGATTTGAAACCAGCGTTAGTTGCCACTCGAAGATAAAAATCTCACAAGTAGTGTTAGCATCAGACGCAAGGAATACATGACCAGTGCCTTCGCTGTTCTGCATCAGTGGCGATCTGAATGTGCCCATTGATCGCCGGTTAACCTACAAATTGTGTATTATTTCATTGATGCGGTAAGATAAACATTTATGTAAACCTTATTATTGATATGTATTTGTATTATTGAATGTATATGCATTATTTAGGGGTAGAAGCTACACCAGAAAGGCGCCAACCTCTGAACTTTGAGTCATGCCACAAATGTTATTAGGAAAGATTATCACCTTGTATTAAAGCCAGACAGGCTTACTTAGACTTTAGGAGAAAATAAAAATACATAAAAGGGGAAATTGATGTATATTATTATGATGCAAGACCAGAAAACCACTGGCCGTCTTCAGCAAGTCACAGTGTTTGCACATGACTTTATATAATTAACTATAATTTCTTCTATGATAAGGAATGTATCAAACGGATGTTTGAAGATTACCTGATGATGAGCAGGGCACCAAATCAGATAGGAACGATAGCTATTTATTTAGCAATTCCACTGAACTTGAAACTGTTGATAATGTTTAATTGTTAAAGATGGAGATAGGTGTATGATGTACTGAGGAGGCCTTAATGCTCTTAATTTCAGGGTTCCATCGTGAAACAATCAGTGAGCCACATACCAAAATATACGTACTCCTGAAGCTGCAAGCTCGAGGCAAAAATTACCTGTTTGCCTTAAATCCAAGGAGTTTTGAAGCAGTCTTCAGACGTTGCAGTCGTGAGAAAGGTGGTTGTGAGAAGGACATCACAGCGTTCCAGAAAATAAAGTTAAGCCCAATTGTCTACGGGCGTGTGTTGGTTCATTTAACCATACTCTCCATCATTATTATATCAATCAGTATTCTTGACATGATGATACAAGTCGTTCATCAGAAGCGTGTCCCTTCATAGGAGTTATTGCTTCATCAGAACACTTCCAGTCAGAAACAATTTAGATTAATATTAACAGACACATTTGTTGTTTTAAATTACTTTGTTGTAAATAAATTGCCTTATAGTTTGAGTTTAAACAGTAATGTATCCCAGCAATTGAGATACAGAAAATAAATTGTAAAAAATATTATCATTCAAATTTTACCCAGTATCTTGTTTAATTACTTGTTCATTAAGTTATAGGTGTAGTTGTTGTCATTTTATTAACATTACATTGCATATTAACCTAGACACCTAGCCAGATAACATCCAGACACCATAACATATAATTAGGCTCAAAATATATAGCAGATTGAGGTCGTAGGGTGGTAGCAGACAGGTACCATGAGAACAACTTCATCAACAATTAGACTCAGGGACTTGCATAGCTGACCTCACATCTGTAGACAATTAATACTTAACCTTTTAACAGTAAGTCAGAACTGGATGAAAACCAGCAAATCATCATCAGCCTTGGCAGACAGTGCAGAATGGGAGCCAATGAGAAAGCAGAACTGACAACTAATCAACTGATAAATGATCATTCCTGAGATGTGGTTGCCATGCCATCTTATACCCTACTTGTACTTTTTTTTCTCCGTTTCTCACATTCTACAGAGCGCTCATAACTGTTGTAAATAGGTACTTGAATGTTTTCAAAGAAAGCAATAGAGCGTTTGAGGCTATTTGAATTTATGTAGAGCTTTTCCACGAATGGTACTAGTGTCGGCCATATGATTTTTCTCTATGCCGTATATGCTGGGCAGCTTTGAAGCAGATATTCAGCAGTCATTTTATCAGTGCCAAAGTTACACTGGTATTCATCCAGAAAGAAGCAAGGAAAGCGTTTGGATAGCAGAATTCGCCATTTAGAACATCCTTCATTCCTCAATTAAAAGAGAATATTTCTCTCCCACGATTAGGACGGTGGTCGCAGCAGATTTATTCACCTGTTATATCAAGTTCATTTACCTCGAAATACCACCTGAGTCAAGTTAAAAAGTTGATTCTCATATTTATACCCAGTGAAACCCACTCTTAAGTGCATTTTATGAAGCAGACTCCATAGTCACACGTTGAATCGGATATACAGATATCAAGTGCAGCTTACTCCAAACTTAATCTTAAGAATTGAGCTTGCATACTCAAGTTGATGAGTGTATATACCAAGATCATTTCGTGACGATCTCCAGTCTGGCCAGTACCCTTCCGAGATTAGACAACAGACATTTTTCATTCGACAACTGTCAACTGTTTGTTAACGCTACAGAGATATCGTCAAACATTGAAGGACTGTATATCGTCAACATTCTCAGTACAACAAACGTTTTCATCAGAAGTTCCTCGTCATAGAGATCACTCACTCAACATAGCTTATATCTTGGATATTCTTTGTATACATGTGAATCATCCGACCGGGCAGAGTCATTTAGAGACACACGTACTGTGTAGCATACTCATAATTTTGTTAACACGTATCATATCATATCATCATTTCCGCTTCACACAGGTTCATTCTTCTATTTAACTAACTACAATATTAATATATCATCTGTGTGTTTTTGTGTGAATCTTCTTTCACCATCAACACGTTCTAATTACTACTAACCCTATGTGTGCAGGTATTTAATTAATAAACCCAATAATCGTTTGATCATGATCTAGTTCGCTAATCTATCACTCATGCTGTCAGTGTTTAATATTTAAATATAGGTAAATTTCTACATTCAGATGAAGTTGGGCGCTCTTTCTCTTACGGTATCTAAGGGTAGAAGCTAAGGTCGTGGGGAAACAGAACTCTTTCCATAATTCACTAGAAAACACTGTCCATTGGAAAGCATTCGAATTCTCTTCTTCTTCTCCTTATCTCGAATAGGTTCAATTCTTTCTTAACGAGCCAATTTCTAGAGACCTTCTTCACAATATTTCATAGGTTATTTCCGGCAAAATATATTGTTGTAGTTGCCCCAATATACACCATACGACAGAGTGGTATAAGTGGCCTTCAGCCACAGCTAGACACCAACATCAGAAGATTCTTAAAAGACGCTGGACCGTTTTTTAAAATTACTCTAATATGATTAAATCAGTCGTGCACCTTTTATAACTTTCATACACTCCGGCAGTATCACTTCAAGTCTTCATTTGTCTCATCCATCGTCCTATTACTTGGCATATTTTATGCCCTACATTTTGTCTCGCCACTACCAGACGTATTTACGATCAGCCAGGTGAATCGTAACAATACCAGGTTGATTACACAGGTCAGCAGTAATATGTTTATCCCGTAAGCCATTTAGCCACCTTTGACAGAGGCGATCTGTGTTTGTACAAGCTGGTCTCGCAAGATCATGAAAAGAAGCAATATTATCTGTCTGAGAGAACCGTCTGAGGGATGGGCGAAAACACGGATGATAATGAATTAATAGCTTCCGCCGGGCCATCCCTGTGTAATTATTACAGATAACCAGCCTATGGAGACAGTATTGGAAGGTAGCATCTGGACATCAAATAAGTTAACAGATTTGCTTGTGAGTTTGCGGAAGTATTACGACATATCTGAAAAGAGGTCACGAATTAGAATTTTAAATTTAATATTTTAAACACGCGGGGGATATTATAAATTTAATTACCCCTACCCAGATAGTGCTAAAGACCTTACCATTGGTTTGATTTGGGACCGAAGACGCAGTAAAAGTGATGAATGCAGTCAGCGACCAATAGCTTGACTGCTTGCGTCAGGGTCAGCGAACCAGAGCTGACCAAGACCCTACTCCACCTCCAAGTGGTGGTCCTGGAAACAGGCTGCATCACTGCAGTCTGGCTGAGAGAGTAGCGATCGAAGAGGGGAGGCAAACCCGGTCCCCAAAAATGCTGCGCTGAAGTCGGATGTGTCAGCCAGAAGGCGCAAATATCGCAGCTCCGCTGTATACGGACACAACGCAACCAACGTCCTTTTCAGGACGAACAAGGAAGAAGAAAAAGATTTGAGAGCAGGAATATACGTTGACTTTCATTGGAAAATTCGTCGGAAGTACAATTTGGTATTTGAACTAAGAAATGAGAGATATAATATAGCGAATTCGGAGACACAAATCAGAATGCATCACAACGCTAAATTAGGAACTCCCATAAGCCAGACAGAGAAGGATCGGACAAAGAATTCCAAGATTATAAGTGATAGACCAGAAGTATTTGGGCAACTTTGAAACGTAAAAGTAAACCCGCATTTATAAATACAACGACTGGACACTTAAGGGACCAGGACAGTATTTGGGCAACTTTGAAACTTAAAAGTAAATGCGCATTTATAAATACAAAGACTGGATACCTAAGATTCACACGTAATAAGAGAAATTATAACATTTCCAAGCCAAGTGATTCGAAGCATCTAATAAAGTGCTACGTCCATTCTAAACTATACGAGGAGATTGTGTTCACAAAAGGTACTTTGAGGTAAGTGTAAACATTTATTTTACAAATGTGAATTTGACATGTTTTTCTTGCCAAGTGGATACATATGAGGCTGGCAACCTCAACATATGAAAATAGTAAATCCATAAACCTCTACAACAAGCGCTGGTGTTAGTTTTTAGCTAATTCGCTCAGAAACGCGAAAGCAGCAGCGACCCCAGACTCCGACTGGAGCAGTGATGAGTTAGTATTACATCACATGTGCCTCAAGTGTATCATATCATTTTGTGAGATATATGTACCTTGTTAGTTGTAATTCAGGCAAATCATTGCATTTCTCGCTGTCCAAGCACATTTTCCCCCAGTTTAATACCCAGAAGAATATTGGTGATTTCTAATCATTTTCCCCGAGTTACGCTGTGTATACTCAAAAAAGAATTTAATTATTCAGAAAGACTAACATTGATGAGTGCACAGCGAGACAATGCGCCTGTTAATTTGCAGCCAACAAATGTACTTAGCACAGGCTTTTGTTTTTATTTTGTCTAAAAGATCGTAGTACTAAGCTATCAGACCGTTCGAGGAACGAAGCTATCAGACTGTGAAGTGTCACCATCACAAAAGAAATGATGAAAACCTCGGCTGCAGGACTCACTTATACCAATTAAGTGCTTGTAAAAGGCACCAGCAAAAGGACATTAAATTTTAATTTTAAATTTAAATCCTAAAACCAAGTCTCAAATGACGAGAAATTTTATTTAACTCTAAACTTCACCATCATTTCATCACTATTTTAACTTGTTAAAATTAATTGATTATTAAATGTATTGCATGTTATTTTAAACTAAACAATCATAGTTGATTCAGTTATTGTAATTATGAAAGCAAACTTATGATATATATATATATATATATATATATATATATATATATATATATATATATATATATATATATATATATATATATATATATATCATCATCTCATCATCTCAGCCCGTAACCCGTCATGGGTCGTAGGGGTGCCATGGTGGAAGCATCAGCAGACAGGGTCCTCCACTGCTCTCTATACATGTATATATATATATATATATATATATATATATATATATAATATATATATATATATATATATATATATATATATATATATATATATATATATTATATATATATATATAATATATATATATATATATATATATATATATATATATATATATATATATATATATGTGATCTTCCTTATCAGTCATTTCTGACCAAAGGAGCGTACCTCCCGAAATAACTTTCGGTGGCACGAGGTTGGGCAATGTTAGATCAAGCTGTTGCCCATGTAGCATGACCCGGCCTGGACGTCAGAGGAACGGTCTTATATATATATATATACCCAAAGACGCAGCAATAGAGAACGCAGTCAGCGACTCATAGCTTGACTGCCTGCGTCAGGACCAGCGAATCAGAGCTGGTCAAGACCGCACTCCACCTCCACGTGGTGGTCCTGGAAACAGTCTGCAGCAGTGCAGTCTGGATGAGCGAGTGTGGATCGCAATGGGAAGGCAAACCCGGTCCTAAAAAATGCCGTGCAGAAGTCGGATGTGTCGACCGAAAGGTGCAGATATCACAGCTTAGGCGTAAACAGACACAACGCAACCACCGTCCTTTTCAGGACGAACGAGGAAGAAGAAGAAATATATATATTTATATATCACCCATGTGTTACCGGGGCCCGAAAGGGGAGCAAAGAATAGTAACACTGTTCCCTGCTAAGCATGTCGTAGAAAGCGACTAAGGAGGGTTGGGCATGGGGCCGGTTACCCCATCCCGTAAAAAATTTAAACCACAAAAAACTTCAACAAACATGGACATGTCAATTAATGAAAATAAAACACAGCCATCCAAGACAGGGGAAGGTCCTCTCGCAGGGAGACGTGTGATGCAACACAGAGAAAGCCGAAAGGAGTCTGTGTTGCTGACTAACCTTCTTTCTTCTAGGAGAACTTCCAGATTTGGCACCTGGAATGTTCGGACATTAAACGAACAAGGGAAAGTGGCACAAGTAGCAGCAGAGATGAGGGAATATAAAATCGAGGTTCTGGGACTGTGTGAAACAAAGTGGAAGGGGGTAGACAGGAAGAAACTTATCACAGGTGAATTGGTGCTGTCCTCAGGACATGAAGACGAAAGTTCACACCACAGTGAAGGGGTAGCTCTTATGTTATCTAAAGAAGCACAGAAAGCACTCATTGAATGGGAAGCTGTTGGATCCAGAATAATAACAGCTTCTTTTAAAACAGCTAAAAAGAAAATAAATGTCATCCAATGTTATTCACCAACTAATGACAAAGAAGAGTCGGTGAAAGAAGCATTTTATACTAGACTACAGGAAATTATGGAAAAAGTAAAAAGAAGAGACATCACAATTTTGATGGGCGACATGAATGCAAAGATAGGTACAGTCAACACCGGCTTTGAAGAAGTCATGGAAAAACAGGGGCTAGGAATAATGAATGAAAATGGGGAACTATTCTCAAACTTCTGTGCTTCAAATCAACTGGCTATAGGAGGAAGCATGTTTCCACATAGGAGAATACACAAGGCAACATGGATATCACCAGACCATAGAACAGAAAATCAGATTGATCATATGTGCATAAACAAGAAGTTTAGATCATCATTGCAGGATGTAAAGGTATATAGAGGAGCAGATGTGGCATCAGATCACCACCTTCTGATAGCCAAAGTAAAAATGAAACTCAAGAGATATGCAATAATGCAAAATTATAGACAACAATTTAATGTAGGACATCTAAGAAATCAAGAAACAAGAGACAAAGTTGCGGTCACAATATCCAACAAATTCCAAGTGCTCCAACAGCTAACAGATGCAGAGAATACAGAAGACTATTGGCAGCAAATCAAAACGGTATGGAATGAGACATGTGAAGAAATACTGGGGAAAAGGGAACGACAACAAAAAGCACAAATAACAACAGAAACCATCAATAAGATAAAAGACAGAAGAAACAAGAAAGCAGATTTAAACACAAGCAAAACCAGAAGTTCCAAAGCCAAGGCTCAAGAAGTGTACACAGAAGCAAACAAAGAAGTAAAAAGAAGTATCAAAAGAGACAAGAGGAAGTATATTGAGGAGTTGGCAAGAGAGGCAGAAGGTGCTGCAACCAAAAGGAATATGAGAGAACTGTATAACAGCACAAAGAAGCTAACGGGGAAATACAAGCAAACAAGTTGCTTCATAAAAGACAAGAATGGAAAACTGCTCAGCAATATACAAGAGCAAATGAAGAGGTGGACAGAATATTTTGAGAACCTTCTCAATAGACCAGCTCCACAAAACCCCCGGACATCCAGCCAGCAGAAGAAGAGCTACAAATTAACGGTGAAAGACCAACGAAGGAAGAAATAAAGAAAGCCATAAAGCTTTTAAGAGATGGAAAAGCGTCTGGACCAGATGGCATTCCAGCAGAGGCCATCAAAGCAGATATCGACATAGCTACAGAGATGTTATATAAATTACTTGGTAAAGTCTGGGAAAAGGAAGAGATACCAGCAGAATGGAAGGAAGGATATCTGGTTGGTTAAGTTGTCTAAGAAGGGAAATTTACAAGAGTGCACAAATTATAGAGAAATAATGTTACTTTCAGTGCCAGGAAAAGTATTAAACAGGATTATCCTTGAAAGATTAAAAGAGTCCATAGACAAGAAACTGAGAGATGAACAAGCAGGTTTTTGACAAAACAGATCCTTTACAGACCAGATAGCCACTTTGAGAATAATAGTTGAACAAAGTCTGGAGTGGAATTCACCACTATACATCGGATTTGTAGACTACGAAAAGGCATTTGACAGTGTAGACAGAGAATCACTTTGGAAATTCATGAGGCATTATGGAGTTCCCCTGAAGATCATTAATTTAATAAAGAAAACATATGAAGACATGACATACAGAGTTCTTCATGAAGGACAGCTTACAGAACCGTTTGGGATAAGAACAAGAGTGCGACAGGGATGCCTCTTGTCTCCATTTCTTTTCTTACTAGCAATAGGGGAGCCGCGCTAGCGTAGTGGTTACAACACCGCTCTGGCGACCGAGTGATACAGGATCAAACCCGGGCGACGGCATTTGAGGATTTTTCGTCGACCGGGATTTGGACTGGATTAACTCGAGACCTGGCGAGGACATTTGAAGGAGTGTCGTCGACCAGGGACTGGCGGCTCCTGAGCCGACCCAGCTGCAATGGGTACCTCCGAAATCGGCGAGTATTTGCCTGAATGGCGAGGGACACCTGTCTCTGTACAAGAAATAAAGGGATACTCACGTAAAATCAATGTCAGGTTAGACATAAAATAATAACCTGAGATTTCGCCTTGAGTATTAGCAGGCGAACGAAAAAAAAAAAAAAAAAAAAAAAAAAAAAAAAAAAAAAAAAAAAAAAAAAAAACTAGCAATAGACTGAGTTACGAGAACATCGACAACACACAACAGAAATGGAATCCAGTGGACTCTGACTAAGCAGTTGGATGATCTGGATTTTGCTGATGACTTAGCTCTTTTGTCCCATAACCGTAATCAGATGATGCAGGACAAATTGAAAACACTCGATGAGAGGTCACAGCAATTGGGTCTGAAAATACACATGGAAAAGACAAAGATAATGAGAATAAATGCAGGTAATGATAACAGGGTTGAAGAAGAAGCACCAATACAAGATGTAGAATCGTACACATATCTTGGCAGCAATATAGACAAAGTTGGAGGGACAGACGGTGATATCAAAATAAGAATACAAAAAGCAAGAGGAGCTTTCATTGCATTGGGAAATATATGGAGATCAAGAGAAATCGGATCCAACACGAAAATAAGAATCTTCAACTCAAATGTGAAGTCAGTCCTATTGTATGGCTCTGAGACATGGAGAACAACAAAGACAACTACCAAAAAGCTACAGACTTTCATAAATGGGTGCTTGCGTAGAATAGAGGGATTAAAATGGTATGACAAGGTTACCAACGTGGAACTGATGACAAGAACTAGACAAGTGCCAGTGGAACAAGAGATGAGAAAAAGACGATGGCGATGGATAGGACACACACTGAGGAAACGTGTTGATAGCATTACAAGGCAGTCCTTGTTCTGGAATCCCCAGGGCAAGAGAAGCAGAGGTAGACCAAGAAGCACATGGAGAAGAGAGCTGGAAACAGAGGTGAAAATGATAAGGAGAACGTGGAAAGAACTTGAGATGATGGCACGTGACAAGAGGACTTGGCATGTGTTTGTTGAAGGCCTATGCTCCTTTGGGAGTGGAGGGTTATGAATGAAATATATATATATATATATATATATATATATATATATATATATATATATATATATATATATATATATATCTCTATATATATATATATATATATATATATATATATATATATATATATATATATATATATATATATATATATATATATATATATATATACATTTAGAGATATATTTACATCAATAGAGCTACTTCTTGTAAAAGAGAATTTCGCTGGATTTACACCAGCTGGGGGCTTGAACGGGCTAATAACATTGCTTAATTCTTCACAAAATGCGACGGATCAGATATGTTAACAATTACTCTGCCCTATGCCGCATTGTTCTTGACTTCTGAAAATATCTTATGAACACTCCCTTGAGAAGCGTCATTACCCTTTTATCTACAACTCTGCCAAGAGTAATCTTGTGCGAAGGTAGACACCTTTGACGTCCTATTTAGATACTCTTGCGTTTTGGCCACTGGTGGACCACTACTGTAAAGCAGGGGAGGCAATCTGTGACACTGGCCTGGTAAAAGATCTCCCCGCTGAAGTGAAAGCAGCCTTATATGCAAATAACCTAGTACTCTGGTGCGCCGATGAATAATTCACCACAGCAAATTATTGAATGCAGCGGGCAGCAGACATACTAATATCATGGGCAGAGAAATGGCTTATCACACTAAACATTGACAAAACCTCCACAACGCTGTTCTTCCTCTCCCCCAAGGAAAAAGCAGCTAACATACACCTAGGGACAATCATGATTAAGGAAGAAAACTACCCACCTATCTTGGGGTGACATTTGACCAAAAGCTTACATGGAATAAGCATACCGAAAATGCTGAAGGAAGGGCCCGAAGACGACTAGGCATTCTAAAAGAACTGGAAGGTACCAATTGGGAAGCAGCTGAACAAACTCTAAAGAATATTTTTAATGGAGTAATAAGACCACACTTAGAGTTCGGCTCAGCAGCATGGTCATCAGCTGCTAACTCACATCTGCAGTCGTTGGACAAGGTGCAAAATCAAGCTCTCAGGCTCATTACAGGAACCAAGAAAACTACGCCAATAGCAGAGATGCAGAAAGCTACTAGATTATAGACATTGTCCTATAAAAGAGACACAAAAAGCATGATCCAGATGAAAAAGTACAACAGTATGCCAACGCACCAAATGAAGGCAAGACTTGATGATCTGACATTGGGGCGTCTAAAACGTATCAGCTTTGTCAATCGGGGAAAAAGACTTAACAGACAGCATCAAGAAGACCTATCCATGAAGACAACACCGCTGAAGCACACCCTATACCCTGTATCATGGAAACAGGCCAGCAGTACACTCCAAATTAATACATCAGTCAGTGTTAGACGGTATTGCCTCCCCTGCTTTACAGTAGTGGTCCAACAGTGGCCACAACTCAAGATTATCTAATATGAGCTTCAAATGAGTCTACCTTCGCACAAGATTACTCTTGGCAGAGATGTAGATAGAAGAGTAATGACATTCCTATCACAAAGGAAGTCTTCACAAGATATTCAGATAAGCGAAAACAATGCTGCTTTGGGTGAGAACGTTAATTCTAGAATCTGCCGATCACTTTTGTGAAGAATTAAGCAATGATTAATTTTAGCTCGTTATGCCCCCCAACTCTGATTTACTCAGTGGAATTCTGTTATAGCTCTGTTTAGATTGTATGTAGTAAATTGACTGAGACAAACATGCAGTAACTTTAAAATGATTAAATCGAAGTAAATTTGTAAATTTACAAATAACAAAATTTAATAATCACTTAAGTTTTAACAGTTTGAAAATAATTTGAATAGTTATGATCAAGAAAAAGTTATCACAACGGTCGAGATAGGATGTAAATATTTACAAGAAGTTCAAGTGGCAGCATATATTTTGAACTTATCTGCCAATGACGGTTCTGCTACTTCTGATGGGTTGGTTCTTTTTACACTGCTCACACTCGTCGCTGGTCAAGGTTGTCGGGTGTAGCTCGTCTCCCAGAAATGTCAGGGAGAGTCTACAAAGTGGGTCCTTCGCCTTAAAGCTCCGGCCACTGTTCCCTTCTTGTTCCAGAGATAGTACTTTCTGCTGGTACCACCAATAACTATGATATAGAATAGAAACGAAACGCTCTTCTCAGTATAGCGTTTCCCGACACATACTTATGTGTCCCCTTTCTTCTATTCTACCATCCCATGTATCTCATAATTTACCCTCGATGAGAATTAAATTTAATCCCTCGGGATAAAACTTTCTTTACATTTAAAGTGAATAGCTTTAGCTTTACATTATATTTAAATGAAAAGGTTAATGGTACAGATAGAATATGTTTATATTTACATGTCCGCTGATTGAAAAGTGTTCACAGTATAAATTGAATATGTTTTCATTTACGTTCACCTGATTTGAAAAGTTTGAAACTTCCATTAATTTTAAAGTAAATATGTTAACATCGACACTTACACTGGAATGATAGTTCACATGTTAGTAGAGAAATATTGAATGTAAAATCACAACTTACGTCAATCCTGGCTCACATACTATTTGCTCAGATGAAGTTAAGGGTTTAGCCGATGTATTTTTACACGTGTACTTGGGGTCGTTAATTTGAACTTTAATTCCCTTTCTGACTCCGTGTGCATCAGTTTCTTCAGATATTCAAGTTTTCCTTATTTAAAATGTTATAGGTTTCCTGGGCTGAATTGTAAGTCCTGATGAATACTCCAGTAAAAGGTATCCGGTCTGATAAATGAAAATTCTGAATTCTAAATACTGGCAAGTCTGGTGTCTTGGCAAGCGATCTTCACAGTAAATTTGACTGACTGAAGCGTCAGGTTATATTCACTGTCCTACCTCGCTCTGTTTGTTATGGAGCTCAAATGATCAGCCAATCTGATTTGAATATGTTGCATGACTCTTCTAGTGCAACATTTCAAACATTACTTTTCTGACAATGGGCTGTAAACATCCGATTTACCTGTCAGGCGAACTCGCAGGCATATCGGTAACCTCACACAAGTTGATATAACAACTTATTACTTTCATGCAAAGTAATCTCTTTGTAACAAGGTGTACCGGAAACGATTATGTCATGCCTGACTGTCCAGAATGTGTCGCACAGACGATTAATATCTTATCTGTCGCGCACCCTGGCCTAATCTTAGCAAAGATTTGCCGCACCCTGGCAAACGCGATGTATTATCACCAACAAGGGGTGTCAGATGTTTGAACAAACAAACTCTCTGATACATAGCAAACAGACAGAAAAGGGTGCGATTAGAAAAACATCGCAATAAAATCAGTACAAAAATGTAATTGATACTGCCGCAGTGAAAGAGAGATCGGAAAGTGGACGCACCAAAATCCATCTTGTGACACAGTGGTCTCAAAATTGGATATGAGTATAATGATCTGCAAAAACGAACGGCTACATTGAGTATGATCCAAGAACGCTATCCTGAACATTCATGGATACATGCCTACTCAGATGGATCAGCGGGACCCAAAGATGCAGCAATAGAGAATGCAGTCAGCGACCCATAGCTTGACTGCTTGCATCAGAGTCAGCGAACCAGAGCTGACTAAGACCCTACTCCACCTCCACATGGTGGTCCTGGAAACAGTCTGCATCATTGCAGTCTGGCTGAGCGAGTAAGGATCGCAGAGGGAAGGCAAACCCGGTCCCAAAAACTGCCGTGCTGAAGTCGGATGTGTCGACCGAAAGGTGCAGATATCACAGCTCCGGCGTAAACAGACACTACGCAACTAACGTCTTTTTCAGGACGAACGAGGAAGAGGAAGAAGAAGATGGATCAGCAACAAATGATGTTAAGAATGATTGCGCCGGTATCCTTATCTCATATCCTAACAACCACTGTGAGACTAGGCATATTCCCACTGGTAACTTCTGTTCCAACTATACAGCTGAGATTCAAGCTCTTGAGCAAGCTGCAATTATGATTTGTAACACCAACTCTGACTGCCACCAGGTAGTCATCCTCACATATACACTGTTTGTACTGCAAGCTCTAACGGGTGGTAAACTCCCGCATCTGAGAAATGAACTAAGCAAGGTAGCTGCCAAAAAGCGAACCATACTTCAGTGGGAACCATCCCATTGTGGTGTACCCGGAAATGAAACGGCAGATAAACTTTGTGACAAAACGACTGAACATGCTCTTTTGTGTGATCTCTCACACCTTCAGCCCTCCGGCAGTATCCTTTCTTTTTCTTCATTGCTCTCACTCATCGCTTTCATTTGGCATAAATCATGCCTTTTCATTTGTATTTTCACTATTTTGCTCCATGATGGACATAGCAAAGTGAAGTCTCTAACACGCCACTCCCCTATGGCAGTATTTGCCACGGGAGAAATTCTTATCTTATTGTGTCGTATTCACGCTTCACGAAGACGTGTTAAGTTACGCCAGGTTATTAGACGGTCAGCGACAGTATTTTATCACAATATCGGTCTGACCACCTTTTCAAGCGGCGGGGCTTGGTTATCCAAGGAGTGTGAATACAACCAGATTTGTTTTCCTGGCGAAACACACGATAACCCATACATGGGGGCAGGCAAGAATGATATAATCGCTTCCGGTCCTTGGTTAAAAAGTAATCATGGATTTATTACATTTTAGACAATATGAGTCTACAAATGTGTTGGTGTACTGCAGAGTATGGCGTTCGGTCTGGTGATTGCTTTATTGATAGTTTCGTAAAGAGAACTAAAAGCATAAAGTAGTTCCAGGTTCCCTATGGAGCAGGGAGGGAAAGATGAAAAGAAATGATGTACATTCTAGGTATTACATTTTCAAAGCCGTGTAAATGTCCTTATAAACATATTCACTTTAAGTGTATGCAAGTCATCAGATGTCCATACATGGTAATACTTGATCTTGGCAGGCACGCACCTTCACGTGGGACTATTTTGAAATATCACACCCTATCTGCATGATTTGAAATGATTGGATCTTTCTGATTAGATTCATAACATCACTAGAGGGAATATAGGCTGACAATTTCACAGTTTTATTTCTCTGTGATATGCACGCTCGCCAAGACAACATCAGACCTCGCCACAGGGAAACTAGATTCATAATTCCTAATTGTTATCCGGACCTTTTATTGGAGAACCAGATAAGACTTATAAAGGACAGAAAATCTCTTTCAAATTGTAATAAGGACAACCGGGTATGAAAACTGAAGACACACGGAGTCAGAAGAGGCAGTCTATGGTAAAATTAAAAGAAATCCCAGACGCGTGTTGTAAGAGAACGATTCGTCTCTTTTATGCATCTGTGCGACAAGTATGTAGCCAGGATTGGCGTAAACTGGATTTACATTTCATATTTTATTACTAACATGTGAACTAAAAAATATATATGTATATATTACCATGTGAAATTTTATTGTGTGAAACTCGCTATTGGATGTCAAAGTCATTTGAGGCTGGCAACCTCAGCGTATAGAATGATGATTCATGAACCATCACTGCACGGGCTGGTGATTGCTTTATTGATAGTTTCGTAAAGAGAACTAAAAGCATAAAGTAGTTCCAGGTTCCCTATGGAGCAGGGAGGGAAAGATGAAAAGAAATGATGTACATTCTAGGCATTACATTTTCAAAGCCGTGTAAATGTCCCTATAAACATATTCACTTTAAAATTAATGCATGGTTTCACGCTTTAAACCAGCGTAAATGTCCATGTGAAAATATTCATTTTAAGTAATAGAAGTTTCAAACTTTTCCACAAGTGTAAATGTAAATGAAACATAAATGAATTTATATTGTGAACACTTTTCAAACAGTGGAGATGTAAATGTAAAACATAGTATATCTGTACGTTTAGCCTTTTCATTTAAATGTAATGTAAAGCTAAAGCTATTCAGTTTAAATGATGAAGAAGTTTTATCCCGAGGGATTAAATTTAATTCTCATCGAGGGTAAACTCTGAGTTAAGTGGGATGGTGAAATAGAAGAGAGGGGAAACATAACTATGTGTCGGAGAACGCCAAACTCAGAAGAGCGTTCTATTCTGTTCTTCTATCACAGTTATTGGTGGTACCAGCAGAAAGTACTATTTCTGGAACAAGACGGGATCAGTGGCCTACGCTTTGAGACAAAGGACGCACTGTGTAGACTTTCCTTGAACTTTCTTGGAGACGAGCTACACCCGACAACCTTGACCAGAGACGAGTGATCAGTGTGAAAAGTCAGAACCGTCATTGGCAGCTAAGTTCAAACATATGCTGCCACCTGAACTTCTTAACCCTTTTCGCAATCCCCAAATACGAGGATGATAGCTTTTCTTTATCCATAACTATTCAAGTTATTTTCAAACTGTTAACACTAAAGTGATTATTAAATTTTATTATTTGTAATGTTACAAATTTAACTTCGATTTGATCATTTTAAAGTTACTGCATGTTTGTCTCAGTCAATTACTACACACATTTTAAACAGAGCTATACTTGAATAATAGAATTCCACTGAGTAAATCAGGGGTGGGAACTTAAACGAGCTGATAAATAAGTGCTTAAATTCTTCACAAAAATGGTCGGCAGGTTACAGAATTAACGTCTCAGCAACAGCCAGCATCGTATTCGCTTACCTGAATTTCTTGTGAAGACTCCCGTGTGATAGAAGCTTTACTACTCTTCTATCTACATTTTTGCCAAGAGTAATCTTGTGCACAAATAGACTCCTTTGAAGCCTATATTAGATACTCTTGAGTTTTGGCCATTGTTGGACCACTACTGCAAAGCAGGGGAGGCAATACCGTCACAAACTTACAAAAAAGGGAGGAGAATGTGAACAAGAAGATAATGAAATCCCATACTTTGAGATAAAGAGAGCTATCCAGGCTACCAGAAGAGAACAGATTCAACACAACGACGGTTACCACACTCTTGACCGGCAGAGACAGATCACCATTCTTTGCCTCAGGACAGGGCATAACAAACTGAATAAACACATGTACAAACTACGACTGTCTGCTTCACCACTGTGTACATGTGGATTAAACAGACATGCTGCTGAGCATGTTCTACAGGATTGTCCTCTGTACGACCAGTTAAGAAAGACATACTGGCCCAATGACTCAACACTAACTCAAAGCTGTATGGAGCTAAAGAGGAACTCAAGACAACGGTCGAATTCATCATGAGAACTCGTCTGACGGTGTAAACATCAAAGATGCGATCACAAGAAGAAGAACAAGCTCGGTTTGATGAACTCCCAACTGATTTAAATCAGTAAAAGATTTTTTCAATAGTTCTGTTTATAGGTATTTAAAATGATTGCGACATACGGGTGAAGGTCACTCGAAAAGATTGAATGAACTATAAATTTGTGTGTGTGTATATATATATATATATATATATATATATATATATATATATATATATATATATATATATATATATATATATATATATATATATATATATATATATATATATATATATATATATATATATATATAACAAAATTGAATAGTCAATTATCGTTAACGATGCAAAATAAATAATGATGGGGTGAATTAATAATCTTCTCTAAAATTTCATCACTGGTGATCTGGATATGGAGTTCTAAAAAGAATTTACTTGGCAGCTTTAAGTGCGTACTTAGCTGCCAGTAAGATGTAGGTTAGTTTCTGCTCCAGCCGATGCTTGTTCCTTGCAGATTGTTGAATGGTTCACTCTCGTCGCTGGTCAACTATGGTGGCCACAATTTACCTAGATGGGAAGATAATGAAATTGGTCTGTATGAACTAGCAACATGGTCATCTTTCTCTGGTTTTAATATTGGAATAACTATTGCCACGTTCCACGTCTTGGGATTTTCCCCAAATTCAAAATTTAGTTAAACAGAGATATTACAATTCTTAAGGTTCACCTTGGTATGTGTTTCAGTATTTCATAGCTTAAGATATCATGTCCTGGTGCTGTATTTGTTTTTTTTTCCTTTATTACATTTTCCACTTCCTGCATTGTAATATATATGAATTTAAATATGATAACTTTTCTGTAATTCCAGTTACTTTTTCACTGAGTTTTATAATGAGTTTTTTCCTTCTAGTACTCTCATTCTGACATAGCTTTTTCATGGAACTAACATTATGGCAGTATCTGGCCAGTACATTAGCTTTTTGCTTGTCAGTATTTGCTCTTTCTGGGTTTTTAATAGTAATTATTATCATTTGTTTAGTTCTGTCTTTTATAGCCTATAATTTATTCCACACATCTGTAATAGAGTGTGTTTTGGGATTTACGGTTTGACAGAATCTTTTCCAGTGATTCTCTTTTGCTTTGAATAATATTTTGTTTGATTCATTTTTCTTATTTCTTATTTTTTTTTTAAATATTCTTCCATCAATCAATCAATACCCTTTAGCTCCCCAAGGAGCAAAGGCCTTCAACAAACACATGCCAAGACTTCCTGTCCTGTGCCATCCGCTCAAGTTCTTTCCATGTTTTCCTCATCATTTTCACCTCTGTATCCAATTCTCTTCTTCATGTGTTTTTTGGTCTACCTCTGCTTCTCTTTCCCTATGAACTCCAGAACAAGGACTACCTTGTATTGCTATCAACAGGTTTCCTCAATGTGTGTCCTATCCATCGCCAGCGTCCTCTTCTTAACTCCCGTTCCACTTGCACCTGTCTGGCTCCTGTCATCAATTCCACGTTTGTGATCCTGTCATACCATCCCAATCCCTCCATTCTACGCAAGCACCCGTCTATAAAAGTCCGCAGCCCTTTGGTTGTTGTGTTTGTTGCTCTCCACGTCTCAGAGCCATACAATAGGACTGACTTCACATTTCAGTTGAAGATTCTTTTTTTTTTGCGTGTTGACTTGATTTCTCTTCTCCATATGTTTACCAGTGCAATGAAAGCTCCTCTTGCTTTTTGTATTCTTATTTTGATATCACTGTCTGTCCCTCCAACTTTGTCTATATTACTTCCAAGATATGTGTACGATTCTACATATTTTAGTGGTGTTTCTTCAAGTTCAACCTTGTTATCATCTCTTGCATTTATTCTCATAATCTTTGTCTTTTCCGTGTGTATTGTCAGGCCCACTTGTTGTGATCTATCATCGATAATTATCTTTTTCTCTTGCATATGATTATATGGTTATGGGACAGAAGAGCCAAGTCGTCTGCAAAATCCAGATCATCAAGCTGTTTAGCCAGATTCCACTGGATTCCATTTCTGTTGTGTAATGTCGATGTTTTCATAACCCGATCTATTGCTAGTAAGAAATGAAATGGAGACAAGAGGCATCCCTGTCTCACTCCCGTTCTAATCCTAAACGGTTCTGTAAGTTGTCCTTCATAAAGAACTCTGCATGTCATGTCTTCATAGGTCTTCTTTATTAAGTTAATGATCTTCATGGGAACTCCATAATGCCTCATCAATTTCGAGATTCTAGAAATTCTTCTGTTCTATGTTTTCTGTATCTTTGAAGAGCTTATTTTCTTTGTCTTTGTATTTCTGTACATTGTACTGTCCACCATGTTACTGGGGGTCTATTTCACTGTGCATTCACTGTTTTATTCCTAAAGTTGGTGTGGATTTAGGTGGTGAAGCATACTAGAGTTTGGTATATGTTGAACAGATATTTTTAATACTTCTCTTGTGAGGTTATTTGCAAAGATTTGGCACATTGTGTTAAAGTCAAGCTAACGTTGTCAAAGAAACAAGGAAATGTGTCATCAAAGATACATACATGACAATGACTGAAGAAGAGTTTCTAAATAGGTTGAGAGCAGACAATACTCAATAAAAAAATTAATAAAATTGAACGAATATCCAGAAGATTGCTAAATTCAACTGTAGTTATTAAACTGAAAAGGCAGGTAATCCCTACGCACTTGTACAATGGCAATAGGAAAATTCCAACAGAAATTTACATTCCCCCAGTAATCTAGTGTTCTAACTGTCAGAGATTTAGCCGTACAAACCGGTCCTGTAGAAACACACCAAGATGCAGATATGTGCAGGGGACCACAGCAATGATAAATGCAAACTAGCGAAGGAAGATAATGATTATAAAACAACAAATAAAAACAGAAAATGTGCAAATTGTCTAGGAAACCATAATTCAAGTTTCCTAGGATGCCCCAGTTGTCAACAGACCAAACTTGCTTTGATAAAATCCATCAAAACCAACACACCATTTAAGTAGTCATCCAATAACAAAAATCTCCTAACTTTGCATCTCCAATTCAGTCCAAAAAAACAATCTAAAATAAATAAAATGTTGAAATAACACAGAAAAACAAAGTAGTAATGACAACAGAAAGGAACATATCAAAACAGAAAGAATTACCTGAAAAACAAGCACCAGAAGATTCAGGCAGATAAATCTTATTGTCCATGAAAAACATTCAACAACAAATTGCTAAGGATGCTGCTAGATTAGCGGAACTGAAAGAGGAAAATGGGGATTTACTAAAGAGGATTGAGACAGAAAAACAAATCATAAGCAGTAACAAGTTTCCTAGGATGCCCCAGTTATCAACAGACCAAACTTCTTCTTCTTTGATCCATAACCACCAACCGTCAAAGCAGTCAGCGGCCATCAGGCCTGATGGCGTCTTGTAGGGCAGCAACAAATTGATTCCACTTTGCTCAGTCGGCGGCCATCCTTCGTACAGTGCCCCAACTGTGGTTCATTCTTTGCATCTCAGCTTCCACAGTTCTCCGCCAAGTTGTTTTTGGTCGGCCTCTCTTTCGCTTTCGCTCCATAGCATAGCTGTTCTTGTGATGGTATCAGGGTCCCTTCTGAGGACGTGGCCAAACCAACTCCGGCGTCTGCCAGCTATGGTGGTGTGCATGTCCTCCTGGTTACTCCGAATAAGTAGTTCTTGGTTGCTGATGGTGTTTAGCCAAAAGATTCAAAGAATTTTCCTTAGGCAGATTGTGTGGAAGGAGGACAGTTTCAACATTTCCTTCTGTTACTCTCCAACATTCCATGATAGGAAACTCTTTACAGAGCGATACAACAGGAAGCAATCTGATCATCAGAAGCAGTCCCCCCATCCGACAAGTGTTTCGGCCCGATTACTCCTTTACACTCTAAAGGGGGGGGGGGGGGGGGGCCCACTTGGGTCTTGACTCCCAAGCGTCTCAGCTTCCTGTTGTCTTGTATCGAAAATGAACCCATTTCACTTATGGTAGCAACTTTTAAATCCACAACGCCAGCCGTGGAGGCAATTGTGAAAGTAACAAAGAGAAGACAAATTATTCCATTCGTTCCGTCGCCCTTCACAACTAAGGACACACACTGAGACATTAGCGCGCAGCCGACGAGCTGCGCGCCGCAAGCAACTGAAATTCTGTACCTGACACTCCCTATAGTATACATCGCCTGTTACCCCAGAGTCGCAGCTTTTTCACTAGTACACCAAAAAAACTCAGCGTTGTGCACTTAGAAAAATTTTGGTGTTTTCTCTACCGCAGCGTTTATTGTCACGATGTCCATCGCCCATTGCGGTTGTTCCACAGCCAGCCTGATGCCTTTTCGGCAGTTTCACTAAGCCTCTTCAGTGCCCTTGTTCTAGACTGTCCCTTCAGCCCCAACAGTTTCAATAAATCATACACTGATGCAGCCACAAGCCCTCTTGCGCCCACTTCAACCGCCATGACCCTTGCACTGAATCCATCGTGTCTCAGATCCGCGGCCAGATCGCTATACTTGGCCGCTTTGAATGAATGTTGCTCGTCTAATCTGGATTCAAATGGCACGGTCAGTTCAATCAGTATGACCTGAAGCGTTGCTGAAGAATGAAGCACTATATCCGGCCGTCTCCGCGATTTTCTGATACTCTCTGGATATGCCCCCCGTCCAGGTAGGTCTACCGCCATCTCCCAGTCGTTTGCACAGTCAAGAAGAGATGGTAAACTGCTACCAGGTTTACTCGGTTTGGGGTGTACTGACTTTCCTGCCCTCAGAAAGTATGTGTTTGCGGTGTCTGGCAGGACTTTGCTATTCGCTTTCATTCTTGCCTGATCTATTGTCGCAGCAAACTCATTTAGCACTTTGTTATGGCGCCAAGTGTATCGCCCTTGCCCTAATGACACCTTACACGCTGAGAGCACGTGTTCAAGTGTCTGCCTCCCCTGGCACAGGGGGCACTGCTCATCATCCGACTTTCCCCATTTCACAAGGTTGGTGGCCGACGGCAGCAGGTCATACATTGATCTAACCACGAAGCTGAGCCTAAGAGGTGCCATATGCCATATATCATTCCATGTCAAGGACCTCTGCAGGGCTCCTTCCCATGAAGTCCACTGGCCTTGTTGGACCTGCTGCACTGCTTTTTGCAACCTCTTATTATTCTCAGCTCCTCGTATCTCCTGAACAACAATATATCTGCGCTCCCTGCTTGATGCCTTGGACCACCAGCGGATGTAACCATGCCCAAATCCCCGTCTCTTCGTTTGTGTGTATCCGATTACCTCTCTCAGTTTGAGTGACTCTTCAGCAGCATCAACAGCTTCTTCCACTCTCCACTTCCTTCCCGTTTTCAGTGTGGGCTGAATGGACTTAACCACGTCATCAGCTGACTCGCGTAGCATCATTGCAAGCCTTGCTTTTCCAACTTTGTATTCTTCAACAACTGACTTGAAGGGAAGCAGAAGTTTTGACTTTTTGCAGTACAGTGCTACATCTGACAGACCTGGTGGTACCCCTAGCCATTTTCTCATGAACTTGTTGACCTTCTGCTCTATAGCTTCCACTGTACGTGTGCTTATTTCATATATAAGCAGTGGCCACAGCAACTTCGGTATCAACATGAACTGGAGGCACCACAGTTTGAACTTTCCCAGGAGTCTGCTTTGGTCTATGATCTGTAGTCCTCTGTCTGCCATTTCTATTGTCTGTTGCACTGCCTTCGAGTCTTTTAAAGAGGCATCGTACACCCTGCCAAGACTTTTAACAGGTTCCTCAATGACAGTAGGGATTCTTTGGCTAGAAACCGTGAATATGACCTCTGCTATCTTCCCTTTCCTGACTGATAGGCTTCTCGACTTCTTGGGTTTGAAGCTCATTCTGCACCAGCTGACTAGTTCATCCAGGCGTGCTAACATCCTCCGGGCCTGATGTTCATCTGATGTCAGAATTGTTGTGTCATCCATGAATGCTTTGATCGGTGGCATGTGACACATTCCACCGAGCTTTGGGCCTATAGCCATTCCTTCAGCCACATTGAGGATTACCTGCATAGCCACGACGAATAGTATCGGAGAGATGGTACACCCAATCGCAATTCCAACTTCAAGGCCAATCCACTTCGTTGTGTACTCTCTGGTTGAAAATCTGACAGAAAACCCTGCGAAATACAGCTTCAGCATTGCTGCAATCTCTTGTGGAACATCATACATTTCTAGGGCATGCCACAACATCTGGTGTGGAACGGATCCATAAGCATTCGCTAGATCCAACCAGATTACATGGAGGTTTGTTCTGTCAGACTTTGCCTTTTGGATTGCTTCCCAGATCATTGCGGCATGCTCTAGACATCCTGGTGTACCTGGGATACCTCCTTTCTGAATGGTAGTGTCAATGTACCCATTTGTTTCACACCATAGAGAAGCACAGAAAGTACACAGCTCTCATACAGTCTTAATTTGGTGTTTGTGCTGTACTGGGAAGACTTCCAAATGTTGTTGAGAACAACAAAGGCTGTTCTCGCTTTATTCATTCTGTTGTTAATGTCCTTGCTTGTTCTGCCGTCAGGTGTTACTATGCATCCTAAGTAAGTAAATGTGTCTGTCTGTTCTAACTTCTGGTTCCTTACTGTTATTGGCTCAGGATAGCCCACATTTAGTGTTATGACCTCTGTCTTCTTCAAATTTATGTTCAGGCCAACCTGCTGGCCATACTTATTCAGTCTTGTCGTAGATTTTTGATAGGAGTATTAAGACTTGGGTTGGTCCCTTCTGAATAGGTTGAATGAGTGATAGTCACAATGTGAGATAGAAATACAAAATAGATTTCCACGAGTGAGGTGGTAGAATAGTGATAGAGGCTGTCTCTGAGAGCGAGAAATCTTCTCTCTCTCTCTCACCTATCTTCTACGACAGATCTAGAGTAGTCAGACAGTCTAAGTCTAACACATATACATTAAATATATATATATATATATATATATATATATATATATATATATACATATATATATATATATATATCCACTCACGTGCACGCACATTCAAGTGACGACAGGTAGACACACAGACGTGGGAAACTATAACAAATGATTATATAGATATTTAGAACGAGCTGACCAACATGCTGATTAATTTATTGTTAAGTTTATTTATCATTGTAAACTTACGTCACAACATGTAAAATTACATCAAGAAGGCATAATATACACAAAGTCATAAACAAATCAAGGAATGCTACAAGAACTGGTAGACCCACAGTTATGATCTTCCCTCGATGGATAACCCACAGTCCCGTTAGGAGAAAGATGGTAGCACAAAAAGTCTCAGATACATATGATTGAGTCTAAGAGTTTTCCCCGTTTAAGGTATGAACAGACCTGATACTATAATCTAGTTTAAGGGAAAATATTGTTAGCAAAACAAACTTGCATGAAGAAAGTTATGACAGCAAATAGGTGCCAAAATACAACGGTAAAAATAACACTCAGACCTGCGTTCACTCTATTCATTCAGCCGTGGCCACGTGCGCACATTTATACTTACAGCTTTGATCGCTGCCTCTGGGAACATAATTTTTTTCTAGGACCTTCACACATACCCGTAAATGCAGCCTTGACCCAAAAAAAATCCCCAGTTCCAAAAAGGCGTACTGAATTCTCTGTCTCAGGGAACGATTCCTTGGGTGTTCTTATTTTTCGGATGTCTGTTTAAGTCACATAAAAGTTGTCCAGGCACGAAAGTTAGCAGAGCACAGTGTCACTAGCGTAGGTTTCTAAAAAATGAGGAATGTCAGGTCGGGTGCCTTATCTCAGTATATGACTATATATTGGGTCACCACACTACTAGTCAAAACTCTGTCGGAATGTTACTGGTATTTTACTTGCCACAGCGGGCTGATCTGTACTTAAGTGTTATTCTGGAAGAATTAATTCTGGCGCGATAGGCCTTTTACTTCATTCAACTGTTACAGTTCATGTAATGAAAGTGCTTAAGTTCTTCACAGATAATGTTCACGTACTAGAAAGCTGGCAAAGATTGGGTCACCCCAGTATTCACTGAATAAGGGAAAAAACACATATAAATAATTTACATATTATGTACTCAATATAACTGATAATTTAAACTGCAAGCGTAGCTTGTCTTATAGTTTACCACTTCCCGTGGAATAAGTTATATTTAAAAATCAAACATCCTGAATTAGGAATACTTACGCATTCCGTCAATACTCAAGATGTAGCAGTCATTTAATAAGTTAGTTTTAAAATATATTCTCTCGACTGAGTATTTAGCAGTTAAATTAAATTCATTATAGCTACCTGATTTATAAGCTAGAAATTATAATTTATTCTGCTTTCCACTGTAACTCATCAGCTAGAGAATATAACCGACTTATAAATATTCATTCTGCACAAAAGAAACTAGTGAAATATGAAATAAGCGATTATCACTTTATCACTTCACAAAATACTAGATACAGTATAATATATTTTTACCTCAAACAGAACTACAGGTAGTCGCACAACTTAGAATCATACGCTGAATATTTATGGAAGTCTAGAAATTCGACAAATTGTCGAAACAAACTGAGAAACTTCGCTATACAGCTTATTCTATTCCGAGCAACCTGTCTACTGCGAATTTAGAGGACTGAATGAAAATAAAATCTAACTCCCTCCAGTATATATTAAACACCAGACAAAGATCACTATTTCCATAAACTACGCAATAGCCTCCCCTTCTCTTAACACCTCCTGTACATAGATGCATGCCGTAACTGCCATCAGTGCGTCTATGACACCTCCTATCCTCATTACTGAGAGAGGAGTGAGTGGCAGATCACACTTTTCGCTGAGAAAGGTAACCGAGAAACTACGTATCAGGTGGGAATGCGTCTGGCGCGATTCACACCTCCGTCCAGCTATCGGACCGTGAGCGCTCATGGCAAGTGCGAGAAACGCGGTGACAGGTAAAAAATGCAGACTATATCTCGCCTATAAGTCTGGCGAAAACGAATATTCACAGTTTACGTCCACAACGCAATAACCTCCCGAGCCTGGCATCTACGTAATAACCTCTCTAGTGCGTTTCTAAATGAGAAACTAAACCCGGCGAAAGTTAGAATGGGAAAATAGTAATATATATAGTCGCAAACGTACGAATGCGAAAAACACAGGAAAAGGATAAAATGATAATAAAATAGAGGATACGGGTGAAAGAAAAAGAAGAGGATATAGGCAATTTATAGATCATAAATGTCTACGTGACAGAACGTCCCCCCTTTAAGATATGGAAGCACTCCATGTCTACGTTATGGAAATAAATTTCCTATATCCGTAGCTTCCGGGTGTCTGTCCTCTTCCCTCTCATCTCCCCCCTCCATCTCTGTCCAATTCCTACTCAAGTCTACTCCCAAAGTTTCCTTCCTCTGGAATGTCTCCCATGCGCGCTTGAAAGAGCGTCGCCGCTTCTGACATTTTTCAAAGATTTCCTGTGATTGCAGTGGAATTTCCCTGCCATTATCGTCATCTTCGTCAGTTTTGGCGATAGTCAGGAGATAGTCGGAGGTCGGCACAGGTCTTTCCAAGTATCTCTTTAAGAGATTTTAAATGGAAAACCCTTTTCCTTTCCTTCAATAGAGATCTGGTAGTTAGCCTTAGAAATCTTTTTCAGGACGGTAAACGGCCCTTGCCATCCGATCCTCAGTTGGTTGTTTTCGGTAGGGAGCAACACCAAAACTTTCTCTCCTGCTTCCAGTTCTCTCTCTTTCGCGACTTTCCTGTATCGGTTAGCGTGCTTTGTGCGTGCTCGTTTAAAGTTAGTCGTTGCTAGGTCCCATCCTAGTTTCAACCTATCCTTTAAATCCAATACGTATTTACTGGCTGAGACAACTGTCTCATCAGCCTTCTGGTCTGTCAGCGACCAAAGTAAGGCTTCAAGCTGCCCCTTGATAGGTCTGCCGAATAAAAGCGTAGCTGGCGGAAATCCTGTGGAAGTATGAGGAGATTCTCTGTAGCCAAATAAAGCTGCCGGAATGCAACAATCCCAATCTTCAGGTTTCACTTGTGCCAGTCTACTTAACATCATGTTGAGGTTTCCGTTAACACGTTCTACTAGCCCATTTTTGGCCAGAGTATAAGGCTTAGTGTAGATGTGCTGGTCCCTCAAGATCTTGACGATCTCATCCATCAACAGGTTTCGGTATGGAGATCCGTTATCCGTCAGCACTTGCTGAGGGAATCCCAACCGAGTGAAAATCTGCACGAGAGCTTCTGCGACATGCTTGGCATCTGCGCATGTTAGCGGGATAGCTTCTGCCCATAAAGTGCATGTGTCGACTAAGGTCAGGATAAACCTGTTCCTTCTTTTAGTCCTTTCTAAGGGTCCTAAAATGTCGATCACAACCCGTTCGAATGGTGTTCCCACTATTGGCATTTCACCCAAAGAGGCTGGGGGTGTCCGTTGCTTGGGTGGCACACGTTGGCACTGGGCACAGGATTTGACATACCTGATAATCTCAGTATTTACTCCTGGCCATCAATAATGAGTGGTTATCCGTTGGTTTGTGGCGTTCTGTCCCATATGTCCGCTGAAGGGAAGAGAGTGCCCCATTTCTAGGATTTGGCTTCTGTACTGTTTCGGTACTAGGAGCTGGTTGTAACCTTGTTCAGGCTTGCCCGTTCTGCGATAAAGTACGCCATCCTTAGAAAAAATGTCGCCGTGCTGTCTGGGTTCCTTAGCCATGGGCAGTTTCCTAAAGCAGGGTGCCAAAGTAGGGTCCTTTTGTTGCGCTTCTTTAAGTTCTATAGGTAACAAATTAGGCGCAGGCTCCCGTTCCTTCTTGGTTTGCCCTCTTGTAGTTACTGCTGCCACAATCAGCTCTTCCGGTTTCCCAATACACACGTATCTCCCGCCAAGTATGACTGGGTAGATGGGGTCATCCATAACAGCCGCTTTGGTCACGCCTCTGACAAAGTCAGAGTGTATCTCCACCAATGCGATGGGAAGCGCTGTAGGTGCATCACTCTTACGAACTCCACAAAGTTGGACTGTCTCTCCTGTCTCTTGACCGGGTTTAACCAGGTTTCTGGCAACAATGCAATCATACGAAAGCCCCGTGTCAAATAAACAAGAAGTTTGAGAACTGTTCATAATAACAGTACCTCGCGTTGAGGGTCTATCCCCAACAGGTTGGGAATCACTGTCAATAATTCCACCTTGCGAGCCTGTTAATAAGCATCCGATGCGTTTAGGCTCGGTGTGCTCACTCTGATCATTAGTCCCGTGCTCAGGGGTTTTACCTTTGCCACCTTGACCTTTCTGGCCACGCTGCCATGAAGGGCGGTCGGGTTGATCAGACTGTTTACTGTGGTTGGGGTACTTGTTTTTGTAGAACTTGGATTTTTCAGGAGGGGGGTTTTGAGGTCCAGTTTCTCGGTGGTTATTCGGGTTGGAAGCGTGAGAAGCATGAGAAGACTGGTCTAGATTATTTTTCCGAAAATGTTCTTCTGTCGGTTTACGTTTTGGGGCCGGCAGTTCGGCTAGCACATTTTGATAGCGCTCAGACTTTTCTAAGATGTCTTCAAGCTTTTCTGCCCCCTGCTCAGCTAGAAATCTCCGGGTATCAGCAGACAAAGTGTTCTTTATTTGTTCTGTTAAAACAAATTCCTCCAGACCTTCATAGGTAGAGGGGAGCTGTGAAAGCTCAAGGCACTTTGTTAGGTATCCCTTCAAACGAGACGAGAACTGTTGAAAAGTTTCAGAGCTCTCTTTCCTGCTGTTGCGAAACAGTTGCAGAAATTTGCGAGCATTCATTTCAAAGCGCTCCAGTAACGCTTTCTTCAACACATCATAGTTGTCTTGTTGGCTGCTTTCCATTTTGGCGTAAACATCGTACGCACTGCTTTTCAGCGCATGAAAAAGCTTCATGTTCCAACGCGACCTCTCTAAACCGTACAGAGTTGCAATTTTCTCAAATTTTTCTAGCCAAGTGTCAATCTTCTCATTAGGACAAGAGAAAGATTCAAGCGTAAAAGACATCGCAGTGAGGTGAGTAGATTGAGTATTAGAAGGATCAGTTAAGGAAGAATGCGGAGAAGACTCTCCATTGCTGGAAGTGGAGGCAGCACCATGACTTTGGAACTCTAGAGTTTTAAGCGCCAACTCGTGCTGTCTCTCCTTCTCTCTTTCCTCATGCTGTCTCTCCTTCTCTCTTTCCTCATGCTGTCTCTCCTTCTCTCTTTCCTCCCTCTCCTTCTCTTGCTGTCTCTCCCTGCGGATTTCCATATCCTCATCCATCTTCCTTTGCTGTAACAGCCGGTCTTCCGCTTCTTTCCTTCTGGCTTCTTCTTTTTCCTCTTTAGCTTCAGCTGCTTTCCTCTCCGCGTCATATCTCTCCAGTTCGTCTCTGACAAAAGCTTTCGCTTCTTCTCCTTCCAAACCTTCTTCTCTCGCCTCGTCCCTGAGGAGTTGTCTAAGCTTTGCCCTCTCCGCCATAATAAGTCAGTGGCTGAGATTTAGACGAGAAAGAGATAAGAAAAGGATACACTGGTTCCTACCACTTGCGAGAAAAATACCAAACAAAAGATATCCTTATTCCTGGGATACCTCCTCCAAAATATAGTATCTAACTATCGCTGCTATTAATTTGCAATTGAGCACCTAATGCAGACGACTACGCTAACTAAATGGTAGTTAAGATTTACTACTGAAAAATAAGTTGCTACAGTGGAAACAAAATAATTTTGCAAAAAATTTTAAGGAGAAAAAAAAAATCCCTTAATTTTTTTTATCCACTATAAGTTCACCCCTGAAGATAGTTAGGGTAAGGGAGGCAATAACAGGACGTATAGTGTGATCGCGCTCCTTAGCTTAGCTCAAACACCTACTTCTTCAGAACCCTGTGAATGTTATACACTCACAAAACTTTACCAGCGTTAAGTATTTAACAGTAATTAACATATATTCCGACAAAATCAACCTGTAAACCAAATGTATAATGCTCAATAATGCTGTGGAAAAACAATTATTAGCCATGTGGTCAGCACGCCCATAAACAGATCGTTACGTCTAGGGGATAGTTATTTTTAAAAGATACAAAACTCACAAGACATCACACTCTTACTCTATATCAGAATAAAGAATCTTACCGACGAGCTGATATTTGCCGTCTCGTCTTCCCATTCTAAGTTCAAAATCCCGATAGACGAGACCCCATTTGTCGTAGATTTTTGATAGGAGAATTAAGACTTGGGTTGGTCCCTTCTGAATAGATTGGAATGAGTGATAGTCACAATGTGAGATAGAAATACAAAATAGATTTCCACGAGTGAGGTGGTAGAATAGTAATAGAGGCTGTCTTTGAGAGCGAGAAATCTTCTCTCTCTCTCTCTCTCACCTATCTTCTACGACAGATCTAGAGTAGTCAGAAGTCTAAGTCTAACACATATACATTAAATATATATATATATATATATATATATATATATATATATATATATATATATATATATATATATATATATATATATATATATATATCCACTCACGTGCACGCACATTCAAGTGACGACAGGTAGACACACAGACGTGGGAAACTATAACAAATGATTATATAGATATTTAGAACGAGCTGACCAACATGCTGATTAATTTATTGTTAAGTTTATTTATCATTGTAAACTTACGTCACAACATGTAAAATTACATCAAAAAGGCATATACACAAAGTCATAAACAAATCAAGGAATGCTACAAGAACTGGTAGACCCACAGCTATGATCTTCCCTCGATGAATAACCCACAGTCCCGTTAGGAGAAAGATGATAGCACAAAGAGTCCCAGATACATATGATTGAGTCTAAGAGTTTTCCCTGTTTAAGGTATGAACAGACCTGATACTATAATCTAGTTTAAGGGAAAATATTGTTAGCAAAACAAACTTGCATGAAGAAAGTTATGACAGCAAATAGGTGCCAAAATACAACGGTAAAAATAACACTCAGACCTGCGTTCACTCTATTCATTCAGCCGTGGCCACGTGCGCACATTTATACTTACAGCTTTGATCGCTGCCTCTGGGAACATATTTTTTTTCTAGGACCTTCACACAGACCCGTAAATGCAGCCTTGACCCAAAAAAATCCCCAGTTCCAAAAAGACGTACTGAATTCTCTGTCTCAGGGAACGATTCCTTGGGTGTTCTTATTTTTCGGATGTCTGTTTAAGTCACATAAAAGTTGTCCAGGCACGAAAGTTAGCAGAGCACAGTGTCACTAGCGTAGGTTTCTAAAAAATGAGGAATGTCAGGTCGGGTGCCTTATCTCAGTATATGACTATATATTGGGTCACCACACTACTAGTCAAAACTCTGTCGGAATGTTACTGGTATTTTACTTGCCACAGCGGGCTGATCTGTACTTAAGTGTTATTCTGGAAGAATTAATTCTGGCGCGATAGGCCTTTTACTTCATTTAACTGTTACAGTTCATGTAATGAAAGTGCTTAAGTTCTTCACAGATAATGTTCACGTACTAGAACGCTGGCAAAGATTGGGTCACCCCAGTATTCACTGAATAAGGGAAAAAAACACATATAAATAATTTACATATTATGTACTCAATATAACTGATAATTTAAACTGCAAGCGTAGCTTGTCTTATAGTTTACCACTTCCCGTGGAATAAGTTATATTTAAAAATCAAACATCCTGAATTAGGAATACTTACGCATTCCGTCAATACTCAAGATGTAGCAGTCATTTAATAAGTTAGTTTTAAAATATATTCTCTCGACTGAGTATTTAGCAGTTAAATTAAATTCATTATAGCTACCTGATTTATAAGCTAGAAATTATAATTTATTCTGCTTTCCACTGTAACTCATCAGCTAGAGAATATAACCGACTTATAAATATTCATTCTGCACAAAAGAAACTAGTGAAATATGAAATAAGCGATTATCACTTTATCACTTCACAAAATACTAGATACAGTATAATATATTTTTACCTCAAACAGAACTACAGGTAGTCGCACAACTTAGAATCATACGCTGAATATTTATGGAAGTCTAAAAATTCGACAAATTGTCGAAACAAACTGAGAAACTTCGCTATACAGCTTATTCTATTCCGAGCAACCTGTCTACTGCGAATTTAGAGGACTGAATGAAAATAAAATCTAACTCCCTCCAGTATATATGAAACACCAGACAAAGATCACTATTTCCATAAACTACGCAATAGCCTCCCCTTCTCTTAACACCTCCTGTACATAGATGCATGCCGTAACTGCCATCAGTGCGTCTATGACACCTCCTATCCTCATTACTGAGCGAGGAGTGAGTGGCAGATCACACTTTTCGCTGAGAAAGGTAACCGAGAAACTACGTATCAGGTGGGATATCCCAGACACTGTCTGGTCTGAGCGAATGCGTCTGGCGCGATTCACACCTCCGTCCAGCTATCGGACCGTGAGCGCTCATGGCAAGTGCGAGAAACGCGGTGACAGGTGAAAAATGCAGACTATATCTCGCCTATAAGTCTGGCGAAAACGAATATTCACAGTTTACGTCCACAACGCAATAACCTCCCGAGCCTGGCATCTACGTAATAACCTCTCTAGTGCGTTTCTAAATGAGAAACTAAACCTGGCAAAAGTTAGAATGGGAAAATAGTACAGTAATATATATAGTCGCAAACGTCTTCTTCTTCTTTGATCCATGACCGCCAACCGTCAAAGCAGTCAGCGGCCATCACGCCTGGTGGCGTCTTGTAGGGCAGCAACAATTTGATTCCACTTTGCTCGGTCGGCGGCCATCCTTCGTACAGTGCCCCAACTGTGGTTCATTCTTTGCATCTCAGCTTCCACAGTTCTCCGCCAAGTTGTTTTTGGTCGGCCTCTCTTTCGCTTTCGCTCCATAGCATAGCTGTTCTTGTGATGGTATCAGGGTCCCTTCTGAGGACGTGGCCAAACCAACTCCGGCGTCTGCCAGCTATGATGGTGTGCATGTCCTCCTGGTTACTCCGAATAAGTAGTTCTTGGTTGCTGATGGTGTTTGGCCAAAAGATTCGGAGAATTTTCCTTAGGCAGATTGTGTGGAAGGAGGACAGTTTTGACATTTCCTTCTCTGTTACTCTCCAACATTCCACACCATAGAGAAGCACAGAAAGTACACAGCTCTCATACAGTCTTAATTTGGTGTTTGTGCTGTAGTCGCAAACGTACAAATGCGAAAAACACAGGAAAAGGATAAAATGATAATAAAATAGAGGATACGGGTGAAAGAAAAAGAAGAGGATATAGGCAATTTATAGATCATAAATGTCTACGTGACAAGTCTATCGGTTTTGTCTTGAATGTGTTGATGTGAATGCGCGAGTAGTGCAATGTCATCTGCATATTACAGGTCTTCCAGTGTAGAAAACGTTGTCCATCTAATTCCTCTTGGACTGCCCTCTGTTGTCTGACGCATCACCCAATCTATGGCTGTCAAAAATAATGTTGTTGATAAGGGGCATCCCTGTCGTACTCCTGTTTTCACTTCGAAAGTTACATTACTCAATCCAACACTGCACGTAAAGTTAGAATAGAGGCTTTTTATGATGGAAACAATGCGGCTGGGAATTCCATAAGCCCTCAGAATTTTCCATAGGCTGTTCCTGTGTATGCTGTCGAAAGCCTTTTCAAAATCAACAAAGTTAATGTACAGCTGTCTCTGCCATTCTGAGCACTGCTCTATAATGTTCCTGAGGGTAAATATATGAACTGCACATCTTCTGTTCTTTCTGAAGCCCGCTTGTTCTTTCCTCAGTTTATGGTCGACTGCTTTTGAAATTCTCTGGATGATTATCCTGCCTAGTATTTTGCTGGGAACTGAGAGGAGGGTAATTCCTCTCCAGTTGTTGCAGTCTGCAAGGTCGCCCTTCTTGGGCAATTTGACAATTACTCCTTTACTCCACTCTGTTGGTGTTGTCTCAGTTTCTCAGACTTGTGCAAATAGTGGTTCTAATAGTTCTGCTGCTAGTTCAGGGTCTGTTTTGAATAGATCATCATTTAGATTGTCGTGACCAGGCGCTTTTTTTTTAAAGCCCTTTGATAGCTGTGATGATTTCTTCTTTTCGTGGAATGTCTGTATTTACGTCTAAGTCACTTTCAGCCTCGGGAACATTCAGCTGAGTCTCTGGTGGTTCCTTATTCAGTGTTTCTCTGAAGTGCTCTGCCCATCTTGTTTCCTGCTCCTGTGCTGTGGTGATGAGATTTCCTTGCTTGTCTCTTACTAACGTTATGTTGTTTGCACCTCGTTTTCCACTGATAGCTTTAGTTATTTTATAAACTGTGTTTTGTTCATTTCTCAGTGCTGCCTCTTCTGCCTGTCTTGCAAGGTCATCCAGAAATGTCCTTTTGTTAGCACGGGTTTGACGTTTTACTTCCTTGTCCAGCTGACTGTACTGTTCACTATATATTGCCTTTAACCTGGGAGACTTAGCTTCTGTTTTCTTCCTTTTCATTTCCTTTCTCTTCGCTATGGTGTTTAGCGTTTCTGGTGTTATCCAGTCTTGGCTCTTTCTTTCCTGGAATCCCAAGCATGACTTGCTGCTTTCTTTGTATATTGTTGAGATGGTGTTGAATTTCTGGTCGACATCGTCGGTCTCTGTTCTTTCCTGGCTTTTGGTAATCAGATATCGTCTCTTTACGTCGACCACGAACGCTTTTCTGGTGAGGGGGTCCTTAAGTTTCGTGATGTTATATCTTTTATGTTTGACTGCAACTGGTCCAGCAGCTCTGAGTTTCACCTTCAGTCTTGCTACTACTAGGTGATGATCACTTCCCACATCTTCGCCTCTTCTTACTTTCACGTCTTGTAGTGCATGCCTCCATCTGCCATTGATCATTATGTGATCTATCTGGTTTTTGTCTCGTCCGTTTGGTGATTCCCATGTTAACTTGTGCACTTCTTTGTGTTGAAAAAGTGTTCCTGCAATGACCAGGTTGTTAATACTGCAGAAGCTTATTAATTTGTCCCCATTCTCATTTACTGTTCCACTGCCGCATTTCCCCATTACTCTTTCGTTATAATTATTGTGTGTTCCAACTTTCGCATTTAGGTCTCCCATTACTATAATAAGATCGTACCTGGGTACAGTTTCCATTTCCTTTTGTACCTGTTGATAGAATTCGTCCTTGATCTCTTCATCGCTGTCGTTTGTTGGTGCATAGCATTGTATAATTGTGGTGTTGGTGAATCTCCCTCTCAGTCTTGCTCTTATTAGTCTGTTGTTAATGGGTTTCCATCCAGTAAAGACCTTTCCATTCCTTTCTTCAGGATAATGGCTACACCTTCGTTGTGCTGACCATCCTCTCTACCAGAATAAAGTACTGTTTCCCCTGTAGCTGTTTTTATTCTCCCCATCCCTGTCCATCTGCTCTCGCTTATTCCCAGGATATGTAGTTTGCAATTCCTCATTTCTGCTGTGATCTGTCTCAGCTTTCCTGCGTCATTCATAGTTCTGATATTCCAAAAACCAATTCTGGTTTCGTATTTTGCGGTCTGGACATCCGTTTTCATGCCAGTGGCTTCCTTTCGGCTTTCACCACTGTCAGTCATACGAGCCTGAGACTCCGGATGTCCGTCCCGCATCAAAGTTTTTTCATTTATTGCCGTCTCCGTTACATGTGCGATTTTTTTTACATAGACAGGGGTGTCGGCCCTGTGCTAAAACCCCCAACCTGGAGGACCAGGGTACCAGCTTTTGTCTGACCCCTACCCATGCAGACCAGTCCAACTTGGTTGAACCTACCAGGAGTAAAGCTCCCACTGGCATAGCTCTGGGGATTGTCAGGGTACACAAGCTGCCATACCGCTACAAGGTATAGGTACCATTGATGGCAGACCAAACTTGCTTTGATAAAATCCATCAAAACCAACACACCATTTAAAGTAGTCATCCAACAACAAAAATCTCCAAACTTTGCATCTCCAATTCAGTCCAAAAAACAATCTAAAATAAATAAAATGTTGAAATAACACAGAAAAACAAAGTAGTAATGACAACAGAAAGGAACCTATCAAAACAGAAAGAATTACCTGAAAAAAAAGCACCAGAAGATTCAAGCAGATAAATCTTGATGTCCATGAAAAACATTCAACAACAAATTGCTAAGGATGCTGCTAGATTAGCGGAACTGAAAGAGGAAAATGGGGATTTACTCAAGAGGATGGAGACAGAAAAACAAATCATAAGCAGTAACAAAAAAAACAAGAAGACCGAAAACAGACACAAGCAGGCAAGTGGATTGAAAATATGGAAACATCTATTGAAGTGCCAACATTTTATTGAAAGCGCATATGTCCGACACCAGTACCATTTGTGGAAGAGCTCTACGGGGATGCAAATAGCCTCAAGCTGACTACTGGGAGTGTACGAAGAAGACGAGAGAAGAAACACAATACAACGAATACTCCATTAAGGGGAAGTCACTATATACTTTAAAACGATCAAGTGGTGAAGGGTCGGACTGGTTCTCTTCATCGGTGTCTGTCATCTTTATCTCATGAGCGGAGCCAGGGATACCAATATACAGCTTGGTAGACTTAAGAGTGGCGCTATCTGGTTTCGAACTCGGCAACTGTGCCTTGAAAAGCAAACGCTGTAGCCTAACCATTTTACCAGCTCGACTGTTAACACTTGAAGGTGGGAGGCACCTCATTTATCTTTCCTTCATTTAGCCTGAGAAAGACGCCATTTACATAAACTCCAAAAGGAACTGTGCTCCGAAACTGTACAAAGATGAAGAAATGTGAAGAAATAACACAAATAAAACAGGAACAAGATTATGAGGTATGGGAAAGTTTCAGAAAAATCTATTAAGGCCGCCATTTTGACCACGTGGATCTCGATACACCCTCCGTGTCGCTTTTGTGATTTAAAAAAATTATAACAATAGCGTCTAACGCTACACTTAACCTTAAGCCATCCACTAGTTTGAGCTTTTTCAAATTAAAAAAGTCTCAAGCACTATGCCTAACCCAGGGCCGTAGTTAGGAATTAATTGGGGGGGGGGGGGGGGGGTTTTTAAAAAGATTTCAGCACAAAACATGTTTGGTACAGTATAATTTCCCCACAAATGTTTTTGAACACCCAAACATAGGGTTTAGGTTTAGAAATCCTAACCCCAACATGGTAAATGTTTGAGGTAGTATCAGACACCTCCTGGCCTTCTCACCCCCTTCCACCTTGTTAACAGCAAGGCAGTTGTGAGAGACTTTACTTTTTTTTGTGTCTTTTGTTAATTTTTTGCTGTTTATTTTCTTGTTTGTATTAGTTTTTTATTTTTACTGTTTGTTTATTTTTTGAAAAGAAGGTGTCACACACAAATTGATTCACGCAATTTTGGTTTTGATTTACTATATTTGGACTGAGTGGAGGGCAGAAGAAGATACTATATTTGGATATTGAAAATCTGATTTAATTATCCTGAATTTATTACAATGTATGTCCTAATTATAACCCATCAAAGGTTGAATGGGATACTATTAAAAAAAAGGAAGATGTCCCACTCTAATTCACTTCATTTCAAGATGGTGACAGTGTATTCTAGCCTAATTTTTAACCTGAGGTATGTGTATTGTGAAGGTCTAAATACTTATTGTGACAAGAACTGAATGATCTTAAATCTGAGCAATCAATTCACATTTTATCTTGGAAGGCCAACTATAATTGATCTCCACCATGTTCTGTATCTTGTCTTTATGGTCATCAATTTCTTGGTGTTGTCTTCTTACTTACAACACTTTTTTCCTCTAGCGCAGCGGTCGGCAACCGAGGAACTTTTGGAATCTGCTTTAGAACACTGAGCTCTCTACAGATCTACCATATATATATAAATATATGTTTGTGTGTGTGCATGCATCTGTGTGTGCATGCATATGTGTGTGTGTAGTTTTAAGCCTGGGAGGAAACGTGGATGATAAACCTTTACAAAGAAAAGATTGCTTTCCTACCTCAAGCAGTTCAGAAATATGTTTTAGTAGCCAGCTTGAGAGTTTTCATTGAGAATACAGAAATATGTTTTTGTAGCCAGCTTGAGAGATTTCATTGAGAATACAGAAAAAATGTTTTAGTAGCCAGCTTGAGAGATTTAATTGAGAATACAGACAAATGTTTTAGTAGCCAGCTTGAGAGATTTCATTGAGAATACAGAAAAATGTTTTAGTAGCCAGCTTGAGAGATTTCATTGAGAATACAGAAAAAATGTTTTAGTAGCCAGCTTGAGAGATTTCGTTGAGAATACAGAAAAAATGTTTTAGTAGCCAGCTTGAGAGATTTCGTTGAGAATACAGAAAAAATGTTTTAGTAGCCAGCTTGAGAGATTTCGTTGAGAATACAGAAAAAATGTTTTAGTAGCCAGCTTGAAAGATTTTGTTGAGAATACAGAAAATTGTTTTAGTAGCCAGCTTGAGAGATTTCATTGAGAATACAGAAATATGTTTTAGTAGCCAGCTTGAGAGATTTCATTGAGAATACAGAAAAATGTTTTAGTAGCCAGCTTGAAAGATTTCATTGAGAATACAGAAAAATGTTTTAGTAGCCAGCTTGAGAGATTTCGTTGAGAATACAGAAAAAAGTACCTTTGATCCTGGGGATACCATGATTTTAAATGCTGCTGATAAAGGTCGTCAGAAATTTCCCTAGTTTGGTTTGGTTTTAAAGACTCTTCATTGCACACGGACAACTCCATCAGTGCTCCTATCTCCTCCCTTAGATCACACAAGGAGGATCTCAGAACAGTGCATGAACTCTGTAGAACCAGCGAGAATCCCATTGTGTGTATAGAGTAATCATACATTCTATAAATATTTTTGTGGTGGGTAGGTTTCTGATTTTTAAATTTTGCCGGGCAACGCCCTGATAGGCCTATTCTTTACGATTTCCAACTGCCATGTGATTTTTAACATGCGCAACTTACACACAGGATCTCCTATTTTTTTTACCCTTATCCGAGAAGGCTAGGCATCCAATCTCACTACTCAGGAAACCAGGAGGGAGTATGACATCATTAGAACCACTGATTCTGAAAAAAAATTTCCATAAATTATATTCCTTCATTTGGGAATCGAACCCAGTGTCTCTAGAACTCAAGACGGATGACATACCTGTTACCCACTCTGGCCCTCTATTTATAAACTCTCCACCCCCCCCCCCCCCCCCCCCCCCCACACACACACACACAATTGCGTAAAGATCTACCAAATCATCCACTGGGATCTACTGGTAGACCAGGATTGACCAATTTCCGACCCTTACTCTAGCACATAGGCCTTTAACATTTACTTTCAGTATGATTTTCAGCAAATGGTAGGGCTATTTATATGATCACAGTATTTTGACTTTGATCTCAGTCATTGTTTCTTTTTTTCATTTCCAATTGTTCTAGGATCTTTGTTCTCCCCCCCCCACCCCCCATTCTTTTCATGAGAATCACCTCATTCTTCTATATGCCTCAAGGGCTTCATTTCTTTTTAAAAACTGTTTGATCATTGTCCCAGTTTCTCTACCATACTGTCATAAATATAATAACACTCGAAGACTGTCAATTTGAATTTGTGAGTATGCCCCATTCTTTTATATATCTCATCTGAAGGTCCTCAAGTCTTTCTTCAAATTTCTTGTTTACTTTTCTACACAATACAGTAATGAAGAATATATGTAACATTTGATAATTCTAAGTTTTAATTTGTGAGTTAATTGTTTTAGATCTAAGAATTTATCTCATGTTGTTGAATGTAGCTTAGGCCATTCCTATTTTTTTTCCTGATTTCCATTTCACATCTGCCATTTTCTGCTATTATGTGTCCAAAACATGGGAGATTCTTGACTTTTCCATTATTTTCCCATTTATTCTTCTCTTTAATATTGGCTTACCGTCTGCTTTGCTAATTATCATTTTCTCAGTGTTAATGTCTAATCTATAATCATGACTAATACTGTTTACCTGCTTCACAAGCTGTTTGCTCTCAACTAACAAAACCATATCACCCACATATCTAAGCAGCGGCGGATCTACTATGAAACTAATGAAGCTTAAGCTTCAGGGCCCCTAATCCTGGAGGGGCCCCTAATCCTGGAGGGGCCCCAAAAGCGACTTTAGTCCACATTGCTTAAAAATTTTGAGTCTACTGTATGAGAAGGGGTTTTTAAAAAAATAATAATATTAATAATATAGTGTAATTTAATACAAAATAATAGTTAAAATAAAAATTAAAAGGTTATTAAAGTATCATGTAGGCTAGCCGTAAACGAAAAAACGCTTTCTCAGAAAGCAGACCTAAACTTTTTTCCTTTCAAAGCATGCGACAAGAGTCGCACGACTCAAATTAATTAATTTGTTGTTGTATATATTTCAACAATCCCAAAGTTTGAGAGTCAGTAGCACAGATGATGTAAAGATGGAGTGTCGCGGTAAGTTGGCTGTTCTGCTGTGGCTAATGTAATTTTTTTCCCTTTTTAACATAAGTTATAGAGGAATAACAATGAGTTCATGAAAGTACTTAGTGGATACCAAATCGCAAACTCAAGGAAAAGCGATCTGACGAAATCTCTAAATGTCAAAAACTAACAAACTATTTGGCAATGTCAAGTTTGTCAACACCTACAGTTGAAACAAGCCAAGCAAACACCATTGAAGCCAGTGATAGTGTACAAACTGTGGGAGCTTTTTCTACCAATATTCAACCCACTGTTGACGCTTTAGATACAGATGATGATCACAGTGGTCAACATGAAAGTACCGCGGAACAAGCAGAGACTGAGGAGAAACATGAAACAGGAAGCAAATTCAGTGATTTCAAAGAATACAGTGACCTCGAAAACTGGCCCATAACAGTGGATAATGATTTCATACAGAATTGTTTAATGCAAGACATTGTGGTGAAGTGGGATGTTATAAATATTTATATGGGACTTAGTGTACTGACTGAGATCAGCTGTGAAGGTATCTATATCTAATAAGAGTAGTGTATTATAGATAACCTTACTTGCTGCCACATATATATATATCTCAGTCAGAATTATTCTGGAATAGTGTGATGATTACGTTGTATGTCTAGGGTATGTGTATGATGAAGTGTAAGTCATAACAACAACAGACAGATAAACAATTTAATTTATTCCACCACACTTGACAACACTGTGACACTCACATACATATAACACTCTAAAGGATATCTTAAAGGAGTCACTGATAACTTTTCAAATAACAATATGTATTCATTGCTGTTATGAATGAATATGTGTCCTGATTCAAATACAAAGGGAACCAGGAATCACAATCAATTTTACTTACAAGTTATATGTACAGAATTTATCAATATGAATATTGTAGTGACATATATTATTAAAAGTATCCTATGTGTGTCAGTTGTGTAGTAGTAATATGAGATAATACTGGTTTTGTTTTGTTCAAGCTCTGTTGGTATTTGTCATCATGACTTCAATAGTTTGTCTTTATTGGAACTAGTATTGGAGATGTTCTCAGTTCCTGATATTAAAACAATTTACTTCCCCTCTTAAGTTTATGTTACAATGTTATTTTAAGATGGGGGTACATAATTTTGAGCTCAGCTGGCCACATCAGCTTATCTTGCGTGATGGCGGCAGGAAAAGACTCCTCTGCTCGATTTCTCCCCTGGGCTCTGGAGACACCTCACTGATAGCTAAATGGACCAAGGAGTATGCTGTCCGACTCTGGATTCAGCAAAGCTCTGACCAGGTGCTGCTCAATACCATCAAGACCACGGTCCCTGAAAACAAGAAGGATGTACCTTCTACTTCATAACTAATTTATACTCTCTTTTTACACTGAGCACAATACATCACAAACATTGAGTTCAGAGCGTTAGGCCAACTGTCAGCTTCATCTGAAATACTTTATACCAGTATTAACCTCCTTAATGGTTACTACGCCTCTGCACTTCCAGCATTATTTCTGTCTAATCAATAATCTAGGTGTCAGTGTACTGTTTGGCCATTCCATGCAGTTTTACTTTCCTCCGACACCTTCTGTTCAGGCTGGAGCATTATAGGCTTTACATCATGTTTGCTACTGAACTACACATATATACAGGCATAAATTAACAATTCACATTCAATTTTCATTAAAAGATACTGAATGTTTCAAGCTTACCACAATTCATGGAAACAAACACAGATACGTTGATTAGCAATGAATTCTGGCACAAATACTGGCACAAATTCCCATCTGCTTATGTTCCAGGCTTTTATTTAGCAAAAATATGAGCTGGCTTCAATGCACTGTTGCTTTATCAAGCTTATTTGAACTAGTGGTCTCGAACTAACGCTCCTAAGTGAGTATATCAGCGAGTCTGGCCAATGGAGCCACGTTTCGACAAGTGTTTGAAAAAATTTTAACTTCCTACGTCTCCCCTAACAACCAAAGATAGTATTTATAGTCCGACCAATCGTGTTTAGTCTTATATTTGTTGCGCTCCAATCAATTTGGAGTTTACATGGTAGGCTATTTCCGTACGCAAGGTTTTTTCAAACACGTTATAAAAAAATTTTATGAGCAGAAATGATTTCATGCTGTCAGGCATCCCCACTATTTTATTTTGGTTATAACTTGTTAATTCCTAGACTATTTGCGTAACGTTGTACATATTCTTTGTCAGCAAACCCTAAGGAACCCAAATATACAAATTTAAAAGAGCTAAGTGGCTGCGTTCAAAATATGCAATTTCTTCTATCTCCTGTTTCGAAGATGTGCTGTCTGGGTACTGTAATGTTTTCAAACGTAAACCCATCTATTGTCATCTTTTCTAATAAGAGTTTTTCAGGATTTAAAAACCTAACTCTGGGAAGGGTAGTGAATTTATCACTGTCCGTCTGAAAAAAAAAGTTAGTGCATGTGGCCTTACACGCGTGATAGTAGTAATTGTGTATCGCGCGACGCGTGTTGGGGTGGCATTAATAGCGAGACGCGTGTTTAATTTTGCATGCGTTCGGCTTTATGCCTCTCCCTTCTCTCTATCCTTTAGTCCATCTGTCTTTAGTTACGCCGTGTATACAATGGAATGAATGAAATATTAAAATTAGGTCATTGATCAGCTTGGTATCTCAATGTTTTTGCAAGAAATACAGCACACGTTTCATTGAAGAAAGCGGGTAATAATATAGTAGGCTTTTACTATCAACGTGAAAGCGTTACAATTTGCAGACGAAGCAGAAAACAAGGGGGATTTCGAGTACAGTTATTGTGACAGCACTGTTATTTTACCATTGCTCTTTTCTTTATTAGAATTTATTTGTTAGGCTTTATATTTACCTTTTAATTTATATATGTGGATTAGAATATTTCACGACACCTCCCCTCTTAAAACAGACATTATATGTCAGTCCTTTATTCTATATACACATAGATAAATGTAAGTCAACTTGACTTTACTCTGCTGTGGTGCTATCATGGTTTTATGTAGTTGGGTCCATTCAGAGTAGGCACTACTCTTGAAATCTGCCTCAGACTTCTACAACCAATAATATATTTCGGTTATGTTACTGAACAGCCGCAAGTGTGAGTGCTTGTCTTAATGCTGCTTCGCAACCCGTATTCACCATTTCTCTTCTCTGAGTCCGCGCAATGACATGTCCAGAGAACATTATATTTCCCTCAAAATGTACGTTATGAGGAGATAACATAGTGATAGCAGAGTTTTCGTAGTGGATCCCATAATCTTCTTATTATCCTGTATGAAACATTCGGAATATCCTCAATCAAAGAGGCAAATCAGGGATTCGTTACGTTCCTCCGAAATGTTTACATCCAACAATTTTGTCTGATCTCAGGTTTTACTGGAATCTGATATTATCCTTTACTCAGATCCACCCTTGAGAAATATTTAGCCTTATTTAACTGGCAAACAGCTGATTTGTATCCGGCAATGGATCCACCTGTCCTTCTGTAATAGCATTCAGTCTCCTGTAATCTATACAGAGTCTATGTTCTCCAGAGGGCTTCCTTAAGAGTACAACACCGGAACTATATGAGGATTCACTGTGTGAAATAATTCCCTCCTTCAATAGATAGTCTATCTCTTCCTTCAAAGCTTTCTCCTTAGCAAACGGAATCGAATATGGTTTCATACAGACAGGTGTGGGGTCTATCAGTTTCATATCATATTCCAATAGGTTTGTATGCCCTGGTCGATCTGTTAACACCTCTGCATGATTATTTAGAACCTGTTGCACTCTCTCTTTCTGAGTTTTCGTTAAATGTGTACTGATTTTCACCTGTGCTGCTGTCTCACAGGGGTGTAATGGATATTCAAATGATGAAAGTGGTTCCTTTTTCATCTCCATGGCGATGGACAAGGTCAACAAGTGTGTCTCTTCCTGATGTTCTCTTTCCAAATATTTCTTCAGGAGATTCACATGATAGATTTTTTCTTTCCCTTCTTATCTATCTTATAATTTGTTCTAGACACCTTCTCTAAAACTGTATATGGACCCTGCCATCCAATTTGTAACTTATTCTGACTCCCGGGCAAAAGAAGCAGTACTTTCTCTCCCACAGCCAAATTTCTGTCTTTCGCCTTCCTGTTATAATAGGCAGCATGTTTCTTCCTGGCTTGTTTCAAATCTTCATTGGCAAGTTTCCAGCCAGTTTTTAAACGAGTGGTCAGCTCATTCACATATTGGTATGAAGATGTAATGTTTTCCTCTGCCTTTTCATCAGTCCACGTTCTTAACAAAGCTACATATGGACCTTTAATTGTGTGGATCTATTTGTCCATGCACCGGTATGGTCTCTTCCACTCGAAGCTTTATAGTGATGATTTTTCCTCCCAGAATTATCATTCACAAAACGACCGCTACCAATTTTTCTTTTGGGGCTTTCTCCCCACTTAAAATTCTTGATGAGAGATTTCCTCTCTACATCCTCTTCCTCCAGTTTGTTTAAGTCCGATTGAGGGATTTTCGGCTTATCCTGGGGTAAGACATCTTTTTGCACTCTCCGCATAGTGGCCATTGTAAAACAGTTAAGTGAAGCTTGTCCGTGAAAAGGGGCTTCCCATTCCATTTGGTCCACTTTATCAAATCTATTTTTCTTTTTATTATCAGGCCTAATTTTGCCCCGTGGCGTGTCCAGGTCCTGATCCATGTTCCCACTTGTGGGTGTTCCCTCATGTGCTATGCTACACCTTTCTACAAAATTCTCAATGTCCCATCTTGCTTTAGGCCAATAATAATTGTGAGCCACCTTTTGAATGATGGTACCTATCTTCTCATGGTCCCCATCTGGTTTCACATGTAGGCTCCTTATTAAGTCTGCCCTATATCTTTTAGGAAGTACCAGCTGTCCCTGACCTTTGGATCTATCTCCAGTCTTCCTATACATCAACTTGTTTTTCATGTAAAAATCTCCCTTGCCTGGAGTTGTATGACAAGTTGACAATTTTCTGAAACAAGGCTTGAGTGTTTTATCCCCAGCCTGTGCCTTCCTCATCTCATCTGGAGTGGTATCTAACATAATATCCTCCTCCTGTCTTGAGGTCGACCTGACCTGAAGGGTTGCCATATACACAGGTTTCCTTCTGCAACGGTCAGTGTCATGATTGTCCATCTGACAATTCTTACACCACCTTTTTCCTTGGTTGAAAGATTTTCTTTCATCGTATTTCCTTTCATCGAATTGTGGGAATTTATTTTTATTTTCATACCGTGGCCTATCAAACTGGTGCTTACCTTTGTTTTGATCCCTAGGATCAAATTGATTAAAGTTCTGTGGTGCCCTAAAGTTATCCACTTGTTTCTTTTTATTACCTGTTACCTCTGCTTGAGCTGCTTGATACCTTTCAGCAACATTTAGCAACTCACCCAGCCTCTCTGCACCTTGTTCCATGAGAAACTTTCTCAGGTCTGGAGCCATGGACTCTCTTATTGCTCTATAAGGACCATTTCCTTAAGATCTTGGGTTTTCCCCAGAGAAGTCCATTTCTCCAAGTATGTCTCTATTCGTGCAGAAAACTGGTGATAGGTTTCACCTGACAGTAGTTTAGCATTCCTAAATTTTTTCCTATAAAATTCTGCATTCTTTTCATACCTTAACAAAAGAGCCTGCTTTAGCATGTCATAATTTTCCTGATCACCTCTGCTCATTTTTGCAAAAACTTCATAAGCTGCCCCACGAAGTCCTTGAGATAACTTTAAGCTCCACCTTTCTCTCTCTAACCCATACGTGGTAGCTAATAGTTCATACCTATTTAGGTAGCTCTCTATATCATCGTCTTTCTCAACAAAATGATCTAAATGAAAATTCATAGCTGAGGTTGAGGCTCCTTGGCCAGCAGTGGCATCAGAGGCAAAGGGACTGGCACCATTTTCAGGAGCATGGCCCTGAAACTCAAACTCCCTTAGTCGTAACTCATGTTCCCTTTGTTATCTCTTCTCCTCCTTTTCTGCTTCCCTCTCTGCAGTCAATCTTCTTTCTTCTGCTTCCCTTTCTGCAGCTAATTTCTTCTCTTCCCTTTCTGCAGCCAATCTTTTGTCTTCTCTTTCTGCCTCCAATTTCTTAGCCTCAGCCTCAAATTGTAACTTCTTAATTTCCCTTTCAGCCTCTAACTTTCTTTCGGCCTCTTTTTCTAATCTTCTTTCTTCGCGTTCAATAAATTTGTCACATTCCGTAGTGACATAGGCAACCATAACTTGCCCATCTAATCCTAACTCTTTTGCAGTCTGAACAGCAGCAGATCGAAACTTGGCCAGGTCCGCCATTGTCTATCAGGTAAATTTATACAATGTCTAACCAACAATTCAATTTCTAAATATATATCTAATGGACAACACAGGCACCGTGAGCTCAACCTTATTTAATTCCACCCAAGGATACCTTTTAATTCTTATATTCCCTGAAGTGAATTACCCCCAATATTTTTAATAGGGAAAGATTCAAAATCCCAAGAGCGAGACCCCAATATATATGGTGAAGTGGGATGTTATAAATATTTATAGGGGACTTAGTGTACTGACTGAGATCAGCTGTGAAGGTATCTATATCTAATAAGAGTAGTGTATTATAGATAACCTTACTTGCTGCCACATATATATATATCTCAGTCAGAATTATTCTGGAATAGTGTGATGACTACGTTGTATGTCTAGGGTATGTGTATGATGAAGTGTAAGTCATAACAACAACAGACAGATAAACAATTTAATTTATTCCACCACACTTGACAACACTGTGACACTCACATACATATAACACTCTAAAGGATATCTTAAAGGAGTCACTGATAACTTTTCAAATAACAATATGTATTCATTGCTGTTATGAATGAATATGTGTCCTGATTCAAATACAAAGGGAACCAGGAATCACAATCAATTTTACTTACAAGTTATATGTACAGAATTTATCAATATGAATATTGTAGTGACATATATTATTAAAAGTATCCTATGTGTGTCAGTTGTGTAGTAGTAATATGAGATAATACTGGTTTTGTTTTGTTCAAGCTCTGTTGGTATTTGTCATCATGACTTCAATAGTTTGTCTTTATTGGAACTAGTATTGGAGATGTTCTCAGTTCCTGATATTAAAACAATTTACTTCCCCTCTTAAGTTTATGTTACAATGTTATTTTAAGATGGGGGTACATAATTTTGAGCTCAGCTGGCCACATCAGCTTATCTTGCGTGATGGCGGCAGGAAAAGACTCCTCTGCTCGATTTCTCCCCTGGGCTCTGGAGACACCTCACTGATAGCTAAATGGACCAAGGAGTATGCTGTCCGACTCTGGATTCAGCAAAGCTCTGACCAGGTGCTGCTCAATACCATCAAGACCACGGTCCCTGAAAACAAGAAGGATGTACCTTCTACTTCATAACTAATTTATACTCTCTTTTTACACTGAGCACAATACATCACAAACATTGAGTTCAGAGCGTTAGGCCAACTGTCAGCTTCATCTGAAATACTTTATACCAGTATTAACCTCCTTAATGGTTACTACGCCTCTGCACTTCCAGCATTATTTCTGTCTAATCAATAATCTAGGTGTCAGTGTACTGTTTGGCCATTCCATGCAGTTTTTACTTTCCTCCGACACCTTCTGTTCAGGCTGGAGCATTATAGGCTTTACATCATGTTTGCTACTGAACTACACATATATACAGGCATAAATTAACAATTCACATTCAATTTTCATTAAAAGATACTGAATGTTTCAAGCTTACCACAATTCATGGAAACAAACACAGATACGTTGATTAGCAATGAATTCTGGCACAAATACTGGCACAAATTCCCATCTGCTTATGTTCCAGGCTTTTATTTAGCAAAAATATGAGCTGGCTTCAACGCACTGTTGCTTTATCAAGCTTATTTGAACTAGTGGTCTCGAACTAACACTCCTAAGTGAGTATATCAGCGAGTCTGGCCAATGGAGCCACGTTTCGACAAGTGTTTGAAAAAATTTTAACTTCCTACGTCTCCCCTAACAACCAAAGATAGTATTTATAGTCCGACCAATCGTGTTTAGTCTTATATTTGTTGCGCTCCAATCAATTTGGAGTTTACATGGTAGGCTATTTCCGTACGCAAGGTTTTTTCAAACACGTTATAAAAAAAATTTTATGAGCAGAAATGATTTCATGCTGTCAGGCATCCCCACTATTTTATTTTGGTTATAACTTGTTAATTCCTAGACTATTTGCGTAACGTTTTACATATTCTTTGTCAGCAAGCCCTAAGGAACCCAAATATACAAATTTAAAAGAGCTAAGTGGCTGCGTTCAAAATAGGCAATTTCTTCTACCTCCTGTTTCGAAGATGTGCTGTCTGGGTACTGTAATGTTTTCAAACGTAAACCCATCTATTGTCATCTTTTCTAATAAGAGTTTTTCAGGATTTAAAAACCTAACTCTGGGAAGGGTAGTGAATTTATCACTGTCCGTCTGAAAAAAAAAGTTAGTGCATGTGGCCTTACACGCGTGATAGTAGTAATTGTGTATCGCGCGACGCGTGTTGGGGGTGGCATTAATAGCGAGACGCGTGTTTAATTTTGCATGCGTTCGGCTTTATGCCTCTCCCTTCTCTCTATCCTTTAGTCCATCTGTCTTTAGTTACGCCGTGTATACAATGGAATGAATGAAATATTAAAATTAGGTCATTGATCAGCTTGGTATCTCAATGTTTTTGCAAGAAATACAGCACACGTTTCATTGAAGAAGGCGGGTAATAATATAGTAGGCTTTTACTATCAACGTAAAAGCGTTACAATTTGCAGACGAAGCAGAAAACAAGGGGGATTTCGAGTACAGTTATTGTGACAGCACTGTTATTTTACCATTGCTCTTTTCTTTATTAGAATTTATTTGTTAGGCTTTATATTTACCTTTTAATTTATATATGTGGATTAGAATATTTCACGACAGACATAGGTTTTTTTCAAAATAAAAGATGATGTATATACCGAATCAAGCAGGGTTTACAAGAAGCAAAACAGAAGTTTCTCAAACAAATATTTTGAAAAAAGATTGAAAAATGGCCAGACTGTGATGAGATTCTGGTTAGTTTACTCAAAGAGCAAAGGCTGTATACTGTATACTGTTTTGTTTGCAAACTCTTTTCTAAATGTCAAACATCACTTACAACAGGTGGTTTTTCTGACTGGATGAATGTACTCAGAACTCTGGAGAATCATGAAGACAGCATGGAACATAAGAGGGCGATGTTGTGTTGGATAACAAGAAAGCCAAATAAAAATACTGAGAATAAGAAATTTGAAGAACAGATGACAAAAAACATACAGTACTATTTTGTAGAACTGAAAAGAGTTGTAGCTGTTATAAAGTTTTTAAGTGAAAGAGGTTTGACATTTACAGGTCATGAGGAGAAGTGGGGCTCACCAAATAATGGAAACTTCATGGGGGCCATTGAACTTATTGCAGAATTCGACCCATTTTTGCATGAACATCTCGAGAAATTTAAAAATGAAAAAGTAAATGCTACTTACCTATCCAAAACCGTGTATGAAGAATTGATAGAAAACATGTGCAACATGAAATTGTGAATCAAATCAATAACCTAGACACCAAATACTACTCTATTATTGTTGACTCTACGCCTGAAATTGACACATGTTGACCAGCTGGTAATTGTGGTTCGATACTGCTATAATGGAAAAACCTGTGAGAGATTTTTAACATTTTTATCGATAGAAAACCATTCACCCACGACCTTGTTCAACAAAATACAACAAGTCCTGGGTGAACATAAGCTTTCACTTGAAAATATCCGTGCTCAGTACTACGATAATGCATCTAACATGAAGGGCTCGGAGAAAGGGCTGTAAGCACTCTTTAAAAACATTAACAGGTACGCAGACTATGTACTATGTGCAGCCCATTCAATTACCCTTGTTGGAAGAAAAGGCAGTGTCTGAAGTTGTTGACTAATTTGGCATTTTGCAGGAGCTGTATGTTTTCTTTTCTGGATCTCCACGAAGATGGGGGATTTTAAACACACAGGGCAATCTACATTTTTCTCTAAAGAGCTTAAGTGTAACTAGATGGTCTGCACACTATGAAGCAGTCCGGGAAATTAAAAAATGGATATATGGGTATTTTACAAACTCTCAAACATATTTTTGAAGACTCAGAAGAGAAGCCTGAATGTAAACGAGATGCAAAGAATTTATACAAGTTGGTAAAGCTGGAATATGCTATTTTAACAGTTGTTTGGGAAGAAGTGCTGGAGCGTTTCAACAAAACAAGTAAGAAACTCCAAACCCCTGGTTTTGATATATTTGAAGGTTATCTTCTTCTTTCATCTTTACTTTCGTTTGTTAAAGAACTCAGAGAACATTCAGCCGATAGGATTGCACACTATGAATCAGAAGCAAAAAGTTTGTGTGAAGATAACACTTCAAGTTATTCTGATACTTCCAAACGCATTGTTATAAGGAAATTTTCAGAAGGAACAAGTGGTATTGCTTCTTTGAGAGAAGCTGACAAATTTAGAATAGAAGTTCTATATCAACTCTAAGACTGCTTGATAATCCAGTTACGCAAGAGGATTGACCCATATGAGCAGATTGCGAAAAGGTTCAAGTTCCTCTCAGAATTGGTGAACAATTCTGAAATTGATGAGGACAGTATTAAACTTATAATATCATATTACAAAGATGATATTGACCACAAATTAGTAAATGAGTGTTATCAGTTCAAAGAATATTTGCACCTTAGGAAATCCCAGAACACAGAAGGAAACACGCCATCTAAAATGCAATGTGCAGAAGCTCTTCTGCTTATTTGTGAGCAACACCTAATTGAAGTGTTTTCCAATATTTCTACTGCGCTTAAGCTGTACTTGACAATGCCCATCACGAGCTGCGAAGCAGAATGGAATTTTTCAAAGCTATCCTTAATAAAAAACAAATTTCGGTCTACATGACTGAAGAGCGCTTAAATTCTGTGTGCATATTGTCTCTAGAAAATGACATTGCAAGGAAGCTCTCATATGACAAAACTGTATGTGAATATGTTGCTAGAAAAAAACAGAAATAAGAGTATTTTGTAAAATGTGCTTCATGTAGTATGTTCTGGTAAGTTTAACTTTTCCTTCTGAGCACAAATCTCTTATGGATACACCTTGTCATCCTTGTTTTTTAACAAATGTATTTAAATATTTTATATTTTCATCATTGCTAATTTTCCTATCTTATAATTTTCTTGGTATGTCTTCAATGAACTAATTCTGAATGATGGAGGCAATCATTAAAATAGTTAAGATTTAAAAAATCACATATACCAAGGTGGATAGTGGTTTAGTGGTCAGAACATATGCCTTCCAAGCAAATGTTCTGCATTCAACTCCCTGCAGAGTTGTTTCTTTTTTGAAAATTCATTGATTTGTCTTCAGTTTTTAAATGTGTGTTGTTGTTGATCTACTATACTACTGGACACAAGTTAAGGGCCACCATTCAGTTTAGACAAGGTTTATATAATTGATTGGCAAACTGTAAAGACAAGTTTTTTTCCTCTTTCTTTTTTTTTTTTTTTTTTTTTTTTTTTTTTTTTTTTTTTGCGTTCGCCCGCTAATACTCAAGGCGAAATCTCAGGTTATTATTTTATGTCTAACCTGAGATTGATTTTACGTGAGTATCCCTTTATTTCTTGTACAGAGACAGGTGTCCCTCGCCATTCAGGCAAATACTCGCCGATTTCGGAGGTACCCATTGCAGCTGGGTCGGCTCAGGAGCCGCCAGTCCCTGGTCGACGACACTCCTTCAAATGTCCTCGCCAGGTCTCGAGTTAATCCAGTCCAAATCCCGGTCGACGAAAAATCCTCAAATGCCGTCGCCCGGGTTTGATCCTGTATCACCCGGTCGCCAGAGCGGTGTTGTAACCACTACGCTAGCGCGGCTCCCTAAAGACAAGTGAAAATGTCATTAAAACTGAGCTCAGAGAAATGTGTATACATTTCTGTGTGCACTAGGTTAATTTTTTTTAAATGTCCAAAAACTGGGTCACTTTAACCCGCACGTGAAAATTGCCATTGTTGCTGCAAAAACTCGTGGTTTTTGCAACACGCCCCACTAGTTTAAAAGGTGAAAAAGTGAGTTGAATTTGAATGGAGAACTTCAGGTCCTCTAACATTTATCTCTATGTCAAAACATGGCAGGAAATAATTATGTTGATCTCTTTCACGTCCACTAATTCTCTTGTGGTCACTTCATTTCCATTTTTCTTTTGAAATAAATCAGTGACACACAAAAGAGTGGCAGGAGTCAAAGAGGCTTAATCAATGATGAGCAATGATGATTCTATGGCTAAATATATCAATATAAGATGAAATTACATACTCATACTACTCTAAAATGATTAATATAAATAAAGAAAATTGCATAAACTTTGTAACAAAAAAAAAAAAAAAACAAACAAACACAAAAAAAAACAGTCATAAATATTTTTAAAAACACAAATGCTATGACAAAATTGGGAAGAAATACAAAGGGTGTTCAATTTAGTTTCCAGGTATTACATGCAGCTTTTTCATACTTTCCCCAAAAAAGTTGATAGAAATTGTTTTAAAAATGGATAGGACACTTTAGGAAATTAGAAGGTGTTATATTATAAATAATATTTGCTATATCTTATTGTTTCAGTTTGTCCCAGGTTTGGTTTCTGAGTATTCATATGTCTTTTATCAGTACCTATTTCTTCAAGGCATTTAATTAATTTATCATTGTGTCAAAATTTTTTTATTGTCAAAAAGCACATGTAAATACTTTTAGGACTTCTATATATTGTTCTGCTAGTATTATAATACACAGCATTGCCTCTATTCTGCTATGTTAGATAAAAGTGTTGTTAAAATTCACCTAACTTTTATAGTTTTAAAATTTTTTATCCATGTCTTGTGGCTCTTCTGAAATCTTAATATAAAAATATTTACTTTCTATTGAGATGATAGGTATTATTTTGTGAAGTCTAAATATATCAATCAAAATTTGAAGGAAACTTCTTTGATTTTTTTGGTCGAATACCATCTCCAACCAAAAACTGCTTACATGGTGCAGTCAAAAAGGCATGCCCGCCATCAATGCCAGTGAGACACTGGAATTGGGTTGACCATGTCCTCAGAAGGTACCCTGACAACATCACCAGAACTGTTATGCTATGGACCCTAGAAGGACAGTGAAGGAGAGGCAGACCAAATACAACCTGGTGGAGAACAGTGGAGGCTGAGAAGCAAAGCATGAACCAGAGTTGGGGCGCAACACAAAGGATGGCCACCAACCAAGCAAAATGGGAACAGTTTTTTTCTGCCTTATAAGACACCACTAGACATAATGGCCACTGGCAGCTTTGTCAGTCAGGGACTAAGGATCCAAGAGATATAAAAATTTTGAATTTATCACAGTACCCCTTACATGGAAACATAGCTGACATTAAGTTAGCAAGAAAAGAGGGACATTTCATGGATGGCAGAGACAACAATCAAGCAAGTGACCACAGTTGAAAATATATTCAAAGGGGAAGAGTGGAGTATATCAGACGAGAACTACAATAACTACCAACAAGTCATCAGCCTTGGCAGAGCACCCCTTGCATGGAAACATAGTTGACATTAAGGGAGCAAGAAAAGAGAGGGGCATTTCATGGATGGCACAGGCAGAGACAGCGATCAAGCAGGTGACCACAGTTGAAAATATATTCAAAGGGGAAGAGTGAAGTATGTCAGGCGAGAACTAGAATAACTACCATCAAGTCATCAGCCTTGGCAGAGTGTGCAAAACTTGGGACAAAGGGAAAGTAGGACTGGAAATTAATCAACTAATACATGATCATGCCAGGGATAATGATGCCATTGTATATACAGATAGGTCTGTGACCCATGGTGAGAAATCAGGTTGGGGCTTCTCTGCCAGGATAAAGGGCAGAATCTTTGCTTAACATAATGGGGCTTACAAGATAACAACTTCTAGTATGAGAATGGAGATAGAGGTAGCAACTGCAGCCTTAAGGTGGCTATGAATAAGGGAGAGATACTGAGAACAATTATTCATCGTCTGTTAGAGAATGACACTGCAACTGATGAATCATCATGGTTAAGACTGTTGAAATTTGGCATCAAATGTAAGGCTAGCAAGGATGCATCTTTCGTGTATAAAACTAGTGAGCTACAGGAACAGTTAGCCTTCAGACTCTTTGACATATACTGAGGGAGACTGAGCACCTATGGGTTTACCTGGAGTGCAATGGTGTCGATTCTGTTCAACAATAACAATACCACAAGGAATGTTACTCCTACACTTTTACCCCATGGAATATTACTACTACACTTGTACCACAGGAATAAATGAAATTAGTGCAGACACATAAAGAGAATGCAGCATATATGCAGCAAGAAATTATATAGCAAGAATATTTGCTGGAAAAAATACTTAATCTTGCTAGTAAGTAGATGTTTCTCTAGTATAATGTTTGCAGTTATCACCACTTGCATCTTTACATCATCTTCTACACCAGTAGTTTTTTTCCGTTTTTAAAATTGCAAACTTTGTTGTATATTTATATGAAACATAATTTTTCTTTCCAGCCTCCAAGAAATAGTCAAACACAGTTCCCATTTATGGATGAAAAGATTAAACTGGAACAGGATATTAAAGTGAGTTTTTATTTTATTTTATTTTTTTAACTCTTGTTACTACTGACATACTAATTCTTCCTAATGTTGGCCCCTACCCCATTTTGGTGTCAGGATGCTAATAAATATGGAATAGTTTAAATGTTTCTTGTGATTTTCAGAAAAATTATGTATTTTTCTCTTAGAATATAACCCTTATCTTCTGATGTCCTCTTCTGATTTTTTTTTCCCCGCCAGGATGAAAGGAATTTTGAAAGTGGCACCTCTGGTCTGGCTGTCACAGTGAAAATAGAACAAGATAAAGAGGTTACAATTTAATTTTTTATATATGCATGTAATGGAGCTTAATTAAAGTAGATGATATTTGTAAGTTGTCTGTTATGTGTACAGCTTTGATCTCTCTTTGATGTGTGCTTTAGTTTTACTACCATAATCCAGTGTAAGATATCCTGTTTTGGTACATCACTCTTTCTTCTCAGACTTCAAGCCATGTTGAAACTGCAGCTGCATTCAGTGTTGAAAAAATAAAATTGGAACCAGGTTATGAAGTGAGTAGTTTATTTGTTAATTAATTTAGTAAACCATCAGTTTGCACACTCATTTATTGAACAGATCTACACTTGTAATATTGTATCAAACACCTGAAACCTTATCATCATCATAATATTCTGTGAGGGTAGCTTATGCAATTATTTTCCTCCACAACCCATACAAAGTACTTGTTCATTGCAGCATTGGAGAACCACACATTCTTACTATCATTGAAAATGGTGTGTTGTACAGTTTGTTTCTCATTTTCTAGAATTGTGCTTTGCTGGTGCTGTTCTATGAATTAGCTTATACATGATGTTAATATAATGCCCAAGTGTTTGAATGTTTCTACTTGTTCCAGATTGGTACCATTTATACTTATATGACATTCTGTCTCATACCAGCAAAGAATGTATGAGCAGTATTGGAAGTGAAAAATATTGTCAGTCACAAACATTCCCCAATTGGATTTCTGAATTAAAATTAATAAATAATTGTTTTAAAATTTTGACTACAAAACTCTACTGTTTCTGTACTATTGTGTAAAAACAACTGGACAATAATATAATGGTTATGTCAGATTCATTGGTCAATAATCATCTTACCCAACTGCCGTGGGATTTTTAATGTGTGCGACTTGCACACTGGACCTCCTATTTTTTCGCCCTTATCCGAAAAGGCTAGGCATCTGATCTCACTACCTATGAGACCAGGGGGGAGTATGACATAATTAGGACCACTGGTTGTGAAGAAAAAATATTTCCATAAATTATAATCTTTCAACTGGGATTCGAACCCGGTACCTCTTGAATAAGAGGCAGATGCCATACCTCTTAGCCACTCCGACCTCCATTCTGTAAATATTTTTGTGGTGGGTAGGTTTTCCTAATTTTATGAATTTTGCAAGGGCAGTGGCCATATGGCCTTACCTTTGTGATTTCCAACTGCCAAGGGATTTTTAATGTGCACAACTTGCACTTTGGACCTACTATTTCTTCACCCTTATCCGAGAAGGCTAGGCATCCTATCTCACTATCTATGAGATCAGAGGGGAGTATGACATAATTAGGAACCAGTAGTTAAAAAAAAAATTTCATTAAATATGTTCCCAGTTTTTGAAACCGAACCTGGTACCTTTAGAGTGAACGAATGAATGAACTTTATTTTCAAAGGGTTAAGAATTGGGCACGTAGGCCCGTCTGGCATTCTGCCCTTCCTCTCTCTCTCTCTCATCATGCATACTGTATTCTTTCATCCCCCATTTACTGCAAGCATTATTTAGGCATTTATCATTAAAAAGTAATATAACATCATACATTTGCAATATTCATCATAATCAAAGTAAGTTTTTAAAATAAATTTTAAAAAACATTGAATAAAAAATTGAAAAAAAAAAAAAAAACAAACAAACAAACAAGATTGACAAAAATCGAATTCCTCATACAGTAAATTAAACAGTGATTTGAGGCATAATCAGATGGTGTGTTATAAGAACTTGTGAAACATTGGAACAGTCTGCTACTGAATGACCAGGGACTCGTGTTTTCTAGTGCATGCAAAAGGTGAGCAGCTTTGAGTCCCATAGCAGATACTGCCGTAGGGAGTGAATTTTTTTAAGCCTTCACAATACTAGGTCCAGCAACATGAGGTGGGGTAAATAGTTCCTCTCCTTCTGTCTTTGCCTTCCCTAACTCATGTGGCAGTGTAGCTGTATAGTAGGAAGCTCGTGATAGTGGTAGTAGGTAGAGGAAACTTTGATGGCCGTTAGTTAATCTGAGCTTTTACAAACCAATAACAGGTTCTTGATAGTGGTAGTAGGTAGAGGAAACTTTGATGGCCGTTAGTTAATCTAAGCTTTTACAAACCAGCAACAGGTTCTCACATCACAGGATTGATTTAAAAAAATCTCTCTACCAAATTTATTATTACCAAGGGACGTTGACCAATCATAGTTCCAGTTTATGGACTTTCCGGTATATCTTGTATGAAAATCCACACAAGATTTAATGACATCATGGACTCATGAGTACCATGACAAATGATGTCATTGGTTTTTGACTAGTGTGAGTACTAACTAGCCTATACATGTACATAGTGTATCTGACTTGCTAAAGTACTTTCTATCCTAAGGGTGGCGTAGTAGGCCACACGGCTACACTCAAAAGCAGACTCAGACTATGTAGGTAGTTCGACAGACATGTACGAAAAATTAATTTTCCAAGGGTTGAAAATCGGGCACACAGTTCCCTCTTTCATTCTTCCTTCTTCTTGCTCATCTTTTGTTACTGTTGCTCAGACATTCTCCAGTCTACTAAAGTATTAATTTAAGGGCAGTGAAACATTACAAAGCAGTATAATAGCATACATTAAAAGTTCCTGATCACAAAATTTAAAAAAATAAGTATATTGTAATGAAAAACTAGATCATCAGAGTCTCCATATAGTATAATAGATACTAATTTGAAACATAATCTGTTAGGGTGGCATATAATCAGCACTCATAAAATATTTGAACAGTATACGATTGTATGAGTAAGGACTGTGCATGTTTTTCAAGTCATTGGGAAGATTGTTCCAAAGATGAGCAGCTGAGTAAGCCAAACTATTCTTAAATAGGTCTAGCCTAAGCTTGGGTACCTGTAATTTGTTTAAGCACTGACTACGTCTTTCATTGTATTTTAAAATCGGCCAAAGATACGTTGGAGCATTCCGTGACAGGATTTTGTGAATAAATTTTGCTTTGTTAAATAGGAAGCGCTTCCTGAGGGGTAATATTTGAAGATAATTATTTAATCTATACAATGTGATTGGTGTTTATCAGCAGCAAGGCGCACTGCTCGTTTTTGAAGTGAGTGGAGCCTTTTTGTGTTGGATATATAACAACCATCCCAGATAGTGGAACAATAGTCTAGATGTGTTTGTATATGAGATATGTAGAACATTTTCCTTGCCTTCTCGTCCAGGAAATGTTTAATTTTGGCTAATTGGTAAACTTTCTGAGCTGTTTGCTTTGTGAGTGCATGTACATGTGAGTTTCAACTTAGGTGTTGGTCAACAGTGAGACCTAGAATTATGTGTTCATTTACATTTTCAATTCGTGATGTTCCAGTGAAACGAAGATGGCTGTATACCGCTCCACCTATGTCCCAGTCTTGACATATGGATGCGAGTCGTGGGCAATGACTACAACCCACAAAAGCCAGATCCAAACCTCAGAAATGAGGTATCTGAGGAAAGTGGTTGAAGTAACAAGAAGAGACATGGTCCGCAACCAGACGATCCGTCAAGGCCTAAAAATCCCATCCGCTGCAGACCCAAATAGAACAGTCCCAACTAAGATGGTTTGGCCATGTCTGCAGAATGGGAGAAGATCGGCTACCACGACAAGCATGGGAAACAAAGAGCCAGGGATCCAGACCTCCAGGACGACCCAGAGTCCGCTGGGAGGACAACATTAGACAATCTTTGAAGGACCGAGGACTAGAATGGAACCAGGCCAGGAAGAAGACAGCTGATAGAATGGTCTGGCGCTATCTCTTCCAAACCTCTACACCTCACGGTAGAAGGGGAACGACTAAGTAAGTAAGTAAGATGTTCCAGTGCAGAGCTGTAGTGTTGCTTTCTGTGAGTTTTGTAGTTTTTGTCTGGTTGAATGTGTATCGTTTTGTAAAGATTGTTCTAGTGCAGTGCAACTTGTATAAACAGTACAGTCATCGGCAAACAGGTCACATGATGAGTGTTTGAAATGCAGAGGAAGGTCAGTAATGTATATGGTAAAGAGGCCGAGAATAGAGTCCTGAGGAACACCTGTATTGACAACGGTTGGGTTTGACAATGAATTATTGTAAGACACTATTTGTTGTCTATCTGACAGGAACGATTTAATTAACTTCACCAGCTTAATATTTACTTTCATTGTTTCTAATTTTCTTATTAAAATAACGTGATCTATCATATCAAATGCTTTTTTGAAATCTACACAGATTGCTCCACATATATTATTGTTATTTATGTTTAGGTGCTGATAAAGCTCTCTTTTCCACTTGGTAAAGATCAGTGTTGATAAAGTCTAACCTTCGGTCACCAGTGTTGGTTGTATGGTTACAATCGTATTCGAAGGGGTGTTGTCACAGTGAAGACAAACACAGGTCAACTCGACCTAAGCAGTGGTGTATTGTTTTGGAGTGAGGATACATACAGTACGCGAATGCTGGAAAAATGTTCTGAGAGTTGACAATATTGCAATCTCACTCACTCGTGGCATGAAGTGTAAGACGAACTACTGTTTACGTTTTCTTGCATTTAATGGACACACATTTCGACGACACAGGAACAGGAAACATCAGACAGGTTGGCATAAATCATCATAATATTGATCAATGCAATGCACTATCACCTGGGCATTCATGTTGTATAACAGTTCAATGTAATGTCAGTAGACAAGCACTCAGTATTTCAGCACATATGTATAATCTCAGGCCTTACTGACAAATCGCGTCAGTTAAGAACCAATGTTTACTCATGGTTCCCTGTAAGAACCTCGTCTAAGTCTTTCAGGCCGAAAATTCAGTAAATGAATTTATGAATACAATGTCAAACCACCAGTAGTGGGTTTTTCATATAATAGTATGCAGATCTCGATATCATCGTCTGATATTAAGGACATTCCTGTTCTCGATCGATGATTTTATAAGATTGAAACTTGGAGTCCAAAGATGGCTCCATCTTTGACTTTCGCTCACAACAAAGATAATGACGAAGCATGATCATAGGCTCTGTTCCTTTCATAAATATATGTGAATTAGACTCTGCATATCCTGTTCAATCATGTTGCGACATAAAATGTACATATATATGACTGCAAGCAAATATGTCGTCTTAACATCGCTAATCAAACGCCTGTGCAGACGATAGCATGTCGACCTAGCTGAATATGACGAAAGGTTCAATATGTCTGTTTTACCTTATTTCTCAGGAAAACACAACAGCCAATAACGCGAATAACGCACGCCATTCCCTGGCGTCAAGAATCAACACTGGGGAAGAATCTCTGATAATTCAATCATAGAGATAAACAATCTCCTTTCCCCAAAAGGAATCACAGAGCTCAAGACAAATCTTCAGACCGCCTTCATCTCGGTCCAACAGGGCGGAACCTTCTCACCTCCCTTCTTAGCGACACATCCGCCGAACAACCTATGACCCCAAGTTTGACACCAAAGATATAGTTCGACTTAGACATACAAAGATATTAAGATAAAAGACATACTCGTCCTACCTAGACAAGAACTACACAAAGATTCGGGTCATAGATATTCTGAAGCAAGAACAATCTATTTCTAGCCAAACAAAGAATAGATCGCTATAAACCTAGATTTCTACGCCATTCGATATTCAGCAAAGATACAAGAACCGATAACTCACAAAATGAATACACATCGCCTAATCTGAGTTCTGTCCCTCTAGACTGAAAATCGTGAATTCAAAGATAAACATATTTTTATCAGACAAATAAATACATTTTTCATTTGTATGCGTAATCTGTGCGACACACAAAAGAATATGTGCGCAACAGATTACCACCCCCCCCCCCCCCCCCCCCCCGGGAAAAAAAAATGAAAATCATTTTTTTTTTCATCTGAGAGCAACATACAATAGGCTCACAACGCACAAATACTGCGCAGATGTGAAATATCTGGAATTTATGAGCCAAATTAAGGCAAAGTCGAAATATAGATGGACTCGTGAGAATACATCTCAACCTCTCAGAGAAAGCATTTCTCTTAAGCATAAATGTTTCCAGGGAGGTGTCGCCAACGTATACTACTATACTTGCAATGACACAATGCATATAACAATTTCATATTTAAGCATTATAAGTACATGATTTACAAAAAGAAAAATCATCAACGAGTGCCGGTGAATATATATATCAATGAACGTAGTGATAGTAGTGATACAATCACTATATTACAAATCACAATGTGTATCTATCTTGCTATAGAAAAGAAAAATCTGTTGTCGAGTTGGAAGTGTTAAGAAGTCCAAGACTCAACAGTTAAGTGGAATCATGTGGGCATCTACCATCACAACGAGATCTATCAAAATTCTTATCTCTGTTGAGCCCATTGCTCTTATTTGACCTCCAATTAGCATAGTTGCTATTGTTATCTTCTCTTTGATCAAAATATCTTCTCAATGGATTTTGTTGTCTCCAAGCAAAACTATTATAAGGTTGGTAACCTCTATCAAAGTTCCTATAGTTACTGGGACCAAAAAATTGAGCACCATCAAATTGCCTCCAGTTCTTTGAAGCAGAACCATTACGTGAAAAAGGAAGATTACCACATGATGAACGCCCTTGGCGCTGTTCATAATCACGCTTATCTTTCCTAGCAAAATTGTTGTTATTTTTGCTGTGGCAATGTGCTTAACAGATGGATCATACTGCTTGGGCTGAGTATGACCAGTAACCGGAACGGTAGAATTTTTTTTGTTTAGCATAAAATGATTACCATTCTGGGAATGAGTATTAATGGGTTTGTTTTCTGATGCCATCTTATCAGGACTGACTATTACAGTCGGATTACTTTTGTTGGCTTGACGCCAACTTCCATTAGAGGCGGTCTCGTTATCACGTGGGAAACCATATTTGCCACGAAAAGATTTATTCATATATTGCTTAGAGTTACCATGAGCATTGAGTGCATGTGGCTGGCTCTTTGCATTTGTAGCATATTGATCATCAGCCTTATGTCCAAATCTATTCACCTTGGTAGCAGAAAACATTTTATTGTTCAAAACAATATCTAACAAACCATCAATTCTGTTGCGAAGTTTTACAATTTCTACTTCTGCAACAGCTTTCTCTCTAGAAACCGCTTTATGACTTTTCTTGTGGGTTTTAACTTCCCTGTAATAATCCAACTTTGTGTCATGTAACTGAGAAGCTAAAGTCTTCTCCTTAGCAATACTATCTTTAAGATCTTCTCTCAATTTTGTCATCTGAGATGTAGTTTCTGGCCACCAGTTGATAAAGCTCTCTTTTCCACTTGGTAAAGATCAGTGTTGATAAAGTCTAACCTTCGGTCACCAGTGTTGGTTGTATGGTTACAATCGTATTCGAAGGGGTGTTGTCACAGTGAAGACAAACACAGGTCAACTCGACCTAAGCAGTGGTGTATTGTTTTGGAGTGAGGATACATACAGTACGCGAATGCTGGAAAATGTTCTGAGAGTTGACAATATTGCAATCTCACTCACTCGTGGCATGAAGTGTAAGACGAACTACTGTTTACGTTTTCTTGCATTTAATGGACACACATTTCGACGACACAGGAACAGGAAACATCAGACAGGTTGGCATAAATCATCATAATATTGATCAATGCAATGCACTATCACCTGGGCATTCATGTTGTATAACAGTTCAATGTAATGTCAGTAGACAAGCACTCAGTATTTCAGCACATATGTATAATCTCAGGCCTTACTGACAAATCGCGTCAGTTAAGAACCAATGTTTACTCATGGTTCCCTGTAAGAACCTCGTCTAAGTCTTTCAGGCCGAAAATTCAGTAAATGAATTTATGAATACAATGTCAAACCACCAGTAGTGGGTTTTCATATAATAGTATGCAGATCTCGATATCATCGTCTGATATTAAGGACATTCCTGTTCTCGATCGATGATTTTATAAGATTGAAACTTGGAGTCCAAAGATGGCTCCATCTTTGACTTTCGCTCACAACAAAGATAATGACGAAGCATGATCATAGGCTCTTCCTTTCATAAATATATGTGAATTAGACTCTGCATATCCTGTTCAATCATGTTGCGACATAAAATGTATATATATATGACTGCAAGCAAATATGTCGTCTTAACATCGCTAATCAAACGCCTGTGCAGACGATAGCATGTCGACCTAGCTGAATATGACGAAAGGTTCAATATGTCTGTTTTACCTTATTTCTCAGGAAAACACAACAGCCAATAACGCGAATAACGCACGCCATTCCCTGGCGTCAAGAATCAACATTGGGGAAGAATCTCTGATACTTCAATCATAGAGATAAACAATCTCCTTTCCCCAAAAGGAATCACAGAGCTCAAGACAAATCTTCAGACCGCCTTCATCTCGGTCCAACAGGGCGGAACCTTCTCACCTCCCTTCTTAGCGACACATCCGCCGAACAACCTATGACCACAAGTTTGACACCAAAGATATAGTTCGACTTAGACATACAAAGATATTAAGATAAAAGACATACTCGTCCTACCTAGACAAGAACTACACAAAGATTCGGGTCATAGATATTCTGAAGCAAGAACAATCTATTTCTAACCAAACAAAGAATAGATCGCTATAAACCTAGATTTCTACGCCATTCGATATTCAGCAAAGATACAAGAACCGATAACTCACAAAATGAATACACATCGCCTAATCTGAGTTCTGTCCCTCTAGACTGAAAATCGTGAATTCAAAGATAAACATATTTTTATCAGACAAATAAATACATTTTTCATTTGTATGCGTAATCTGTGCGACACACAAAAGAATATGTGCGCAACAGGTGCCAATTGTCAATCATCTTTGTTAAGGCTGTGTGGCATGAATGCTTTGGTCTAAACACCGGCTGACTGCTGATTAGCAGGTCATTATTGACTAGGTGTTGTATTGTTGCTTTGCAGATGTGTTTTTCCAGTGGTTTGGACAGCGATGATATAAGAGAAATGGGCCTATAGTTACTAAGATTACTACTGTCAGCTGAACCTGGTTAGAGAAGTGGGTATACTTTAGCTATTTTAAAAGCAGATGGAAAGTAATTCCTTGCGATACATTGATTGTATATGTATGTCAGTGAATCACTAATAGCTGGTGCAGCATAGCGCAGCATTCGATTATTCATTCCATCAAGTCCCGATGAGTTAATATCTTTAAGGCCCGTAATATAGTTATAAACGTCGTTAACTGTTATAAAAGGGATGTTGGGTGGAATTGCGTTAGTACATTTGTTCTCGCAGAACGTTGATAATTTGCTTAAGTCACAATAGGGAGACGGAATGGCGGATTTTATATTGTTGATATCTGCCTGAAAATGATTGCTGAAGTCTGTACAAGTAAGTGGCGTATTGGGAGTATGTGGGTCTGGAAAATTTCGTTTGTTCACTAAGGTGTTGATTGCCTTCCATATCTCTTTACTGTTTGTTTTGCTCTGAACTAAATTTCTAAAGTAGTTTTTCTTTTCTCTGCGAATTAAGTATTGTACTTTATTTCTTACTGTCCGATATGTAATGACATCCTTATTTTTATGCGCCCAATCTCTCTGCTTCATGGCGTCGAGAACTTCTTGTGTATTCCATGGAGATTTAATTTGCCTTTTCACTTGAATTTCTTTAGTGGGCGCGTGCTTATTAAAAATACTATAAAATGTTATTGTCCAATATGCGATGGCATCATCAGGATCCGGAAGTTGGAAAACGTTGGCGAGAGGTGCAGTTCGCAAATCATTCAAAAATAATTCACGGTTGAAATTTGTAAGACTTCTATATTGAATACTAATGTGTTTATTTTTTGGAAATTTGTACCCATATTTTGCCCAAGTGCAACATATAGGATAGTGGTCACTCATAGCAATAGTAGGGATGGAGCATTCTATAATGTTTTCTGGACAGATTACATAGATGTGATTGATCAGTGTGGATGATGTTTTTGTTACCCTGGTAGGGTTGACTATTTGTTTTATGTTATATGATGTTATGATGTTGGTCCATGTTTGGTTCGGCTTATGCATGTCAATATTGAAATCACTAAGAAGAATAATTTCATTAGCTGTAGTAATTATTTTAACAATCATGTTCGTGAAATCTTCAAACCATGTTGTTCCTACACTGGGATTTCGATAAAGATATCCAATTACAATGGGTCTATGCCTTTAGGGCTTTACCTCTAATCTTATGATCTTATGCATCTGTCATCTCTAGGTCGTTTCTGCGGTGACAACTGAGAGAAGTAGAAATATAAACTGCTAGACCCATCTCTAATTGTCTACTAGAATCTCGCCGAATTGTTTTAAAGCCTCTGAGCGCAATGTCATCGTCTGTTATTTTCTCATTCAGACGACTTTCGGAAAGACCAAAAACATGGAAATTTTGATTGAGAATTTGTGTGAGTTCTGGAAGTTTACCTAAAAGATGGTTTACGTTCAAGTGGCCAAGCCGTAAACCATTTGTAATTAGTTGTTTATAAGTATCTGGCATTTTTATGTGACAAGAAGTTTTATGCTCAAATAGAAAGTAAATAACTAATTAAACATCACGAAGTTGCTATAGAAGTGAGATTAATAGTAATAGTACATAAATGCACAACTTAATACAAGTAATTACAAACAATTCAGCTAAGTGAACTATGTAAAAATTGTAAAAAACTGTCACAAAACATGCACACCCATCCACACTGTAAATGTTAACAACAAAGTTAAGCTGCACCAAGAGAATAGACGGGCAGACAAACAAACAGGCAGACAGACATTGAGAACAAATAGATAAGTATTATCCGACAGTTACTAGTCCTACAGAGACGTTGGCTTGTGAAGTGAACAGTCACTTATAATGTTGAGGAGAGGGTTGTTGAAAATAAAAGCGAGATGGATTTGGCCGTGAAAGATGATTCATTTGGTAGTCGGTGTTCACGGGATGTTGAGGTACTGTTGTTGTATGAATGGGATATTCCGGCCAGTAGGACCTCCAAGTGTAAGGTGCATAGTTTAAGAGGCTTTGCTGATGTAAAAAGTTATCAAAGGTTGAGTGTGTGGGTTGATATGGGAAAACATGTGATGACAGCAATGATGGGTGATCTCTCATTGGTGTCGGGTACGACAGCAGACGTGGAGAGATTTTAGTAGATGGACCCTGAGTTGTTTGAATTGAGTCACTTACAGACCTTTAGGGATGGAGTGCCACAGGTTGTTGTTGTTGAGGTGGGGCGTCAGTCGTAGAATGTTGCTGAAGGCTGATATTATTGGCTGTTTCCTGCACATCTGTAGTTTTAACAAGGGGTATGTCTTGATACTCCTGATTATGTGACAGTGTTGTCTGGCTGGTGTTTGAAGTTGTGGGTATTGATGGAAACTCAAGGTCGTAATTCACATTAGAGGAGTAGCTGGTTGCACTCTTGTGTTGTTTAGAAAGATACTTGGATGCTGATGTGCTGGTTGTGCCTCTGAGGGTGTTTTCTGGATGTTTGATGTTTTTCGCCAACATACTGGTTCCTTGATCGGATAAGGAAATGTCGCTGCTATAAAGATGGTTCTTAGGAGCTCCACATGTGGCAAGGAACGAATATAAATGTATGGTGGTGTCTGATGCAATGCTTTTTCAATTTTTTGTTAATCTCAACAGATTTCCGATAATGTGAGCGAACTGAAGATATAATAGCTGAAAAACATATCTTTGCATTTGGGAACAGGAACTGGAAGTTAGATATGATTAGATTTAGCTCTGTTTGTGCCATTTCATTATGTTTTAGCGCGTCCAACAGACCAATGGGCACAGTGACCTTGGCTACATTAAGATCAGTTTCATAGCTTTCAAGGAGGGTCAGTAGGTCTTGCATAGATGCCCAATGTTTGTAGCGAACAGTGATCGTGTCTATATCTGCTGTAACTAATTTAGATTTTTTTTAAGGTCCTTCACATTTTGGTCACCAAAGATGAGGTGTTTCCTTCTATTTGAAAGACGTGTGTGGGTGCCGGTGACAGTGTGTGCTGTTTCTTGTGCTTGAAATATGCTGGGTTTGTGTGAAGGTTTCTTGCTATGATGTGAACTGGCTGTTTCAGGTCGAAGTGGGGGCTGTCGATTAGAAATTTGGACAGGGATTCTGCAGACGTCTACAGGGAATTCCAGAATGCACAGGTCATTGTCCTCTTTATGGCTCAGTTCAGCTTGTGCCGATTGTTGTACTTCACTACTGTTGGAATTTCCCTTTGAGTTTGTGTGTGTGTGACACATTCTGTATTTACTTTTCTGCTGTGTGCTTTCTTTCTGTTGTTGAGACTCGTTTCTCTCACAGCTATTTTTGAGGGACCTATGGTCAGCATGGAGCTGCTCGTAAGCTTTTTTGAGGCTGCTCAGTTTCTCCATCTCAGGCAATATTATTGAAAATCGATCTTGTGACGAGTGCATAGGTAATGTAAGAGTGGCTATGGTTGGACTACTGTCAGAAGTGCATGATAGGTGCTCTGTGATATCACTTGCATCAGATAAAGCTGGTGACTTTGATTTTGTCTGTGACACCATTTTGCACTCCTTATTGGGAGTTGTGTTTGTTGTAATATCAGCAGGAACAGCGGAATAAGTGATAGCTAACATCTTAGATCTGGAAGCTTTTGCTGGAATGCTAGGAACCAGCACATTTGAAATGATGGCCTCTCGACTGGCTCCAGCAGTAGTTGCTGATTTCCATAAGTTATTCAAGTTCGTATTAATCCAGTCTTTAACTCTTAGTATCCGGCTCGCCCCGTGAAGTGGCGCGTATTTGGTACCAAATATACGGCAAGCCCTGTGAAATGGCTTTTGACATGAAGTCTCTATCGGCAAAGAGTTAATGAAAAATTGTCGATGTTTTATCCAATCCAACATTTATAGTCACTTCCTGTATTCAATTTGTTTACAAATATTAGTGTGGTGTATCTTTTTGATGAGTTATTAAGTTCGATTTTTAGTGTTTTGTTCGGCTGTTGATCGTAAACAAATTTGTTCTAATCAAAATGGCTTCATCTTCAAACGATTGTAAGCAAAGGTTATCGGTGGTGCAAGCAGCACAGACTTATTTCTTCTTGGATCGAACATGAGGATGATAAGTTATCGAGTGAAGATGACAGTTCACATCCAGAATATATTTTGCCCAGCGAAGATATATGTAATCAAAACACTGAATCAGATGAGAAGGGGGCGTTTCCTCTAGCTGGTTCTGTCAGTAGTACTAGCACTAGAAATGCCAGGTCAGTGAAAAGACAACAAGGCAAAGGTAAAGCTCCCATGAAGAAAAGATTAAAAGAAGATAGGCCTACATCTATATCAACCCATAAAGAAGCAGAATCCACAAGTACTGATGGTAATACAAGTACAATGAATGAGGAAATTACTTGGAATGAAGTTGATGCTGGCTCAACACAAAATGCTTTCTGCTTTGTACCACCTCATGCTAGGATTACAGGTGTGAATCCAAATATTATACCTGATGATTCTTCTGCATTTTATTGACTCAAAGCTCTTTTAACTAATGAGATTATAGATGAGCTTACTGTTTCTATAAATTGATCGCTTTGGTGAAACAAAAAATAAGCCACTGATGATTGATTATTACAATCAACGCATGAATGGATGTGACAGAGTGGACCAAAGCATTGTAACATATGGCACATTTAGCAGAAGAACAAGAAAGTGGTGGAAAAAAATTTTCTTCTGGATTTTTGAAATAGCTCAGCTCAATGCGTATAAATTATTTGCACTGTCAAGAACAACAAATGCCAAAAAAACAAAGCCTTCTTTAATTTAAATGGCACTTATCAATTAGCTCTCTCTTGTTGCTGCTGTACATTTCCAGCAAATTCCTCCCAGGATTGGACATGCCAGTCAAGTCAACAACCCAGTCAACAGACTAGGAGGAACAAACCATTTAATTAAAAAATCAAAATGTCATCGCAACTGTGTCGTTTGCAGCACCCCTCAAGTAAGGGTTAGGACATCCTTTTATTGTGAAGGATGCACAAATAATCCCCATCTACATCCAAATAACTGTTTTGCTGCTTATCATGAAAGGAAACAGTTTTTGGTAAATATCAGTTGTGTATAAAGTGTGTACATAGTTTATTTTTGTCATGATTTTTCAATATGTGACCTGAACATTTCAAAAGGAAACATTTTTATTTATTATTCAAAACAACTGAAACTTGTCTGTGTTCCGTATAATTGGATGAAAGTGGTTCTAGGAGTTCCAGGCTTCCAAATTGGATTATTTTTGTGGGTAAGTACAACTTTTTTCCAAATTTTTAAATATTTTTAAATTGTTCTGCACTCATTACTGTATATGTTGCATGCATGTTTAACACCACTTAACAATTAAGTTAGGTGCATGTCAAAGGGGTTTCATTTCTCTATATTTAGATATATATAAAACTTTATGTTATCATTATAAATAAATTATTTAATGCAAAATCAGTAACGGTAGTCATGTCTGTAAATAAAGGTTAAAATATTTGTGCGCTTTATCTAAATATACCAAAAAAATTCAAATTGTGATAAAAACTTTATTTGTGCTCAGAAACAACTCCAACTTTCCTACATTATGTGAAAATGGATGTACTTTAAAATGAAAGTAGGTTTAGGGGTAGAAGTTTACCAGAATTAATTATACATATTGATAAGGACAAATTTTTTTTTAATATTTTATCTTTTTAAATTTTTCTGCATTCATTGCTGCATATGTTGCATGCATGTTTAAAATAATTGAATAATTCAGTTAAGTGCATGTCAAAGGGGTTTCATTTCTCTATATTTAGATATATAACACTTCATGTTATCATTTATAAATAAATTATTTAATGCAAAATCAGTAATGGTAGTCATGTATGTAAATAAAGGTTAAAATATTTGTGCGCTTTATCTAAATATACCCAAAAAATTCAAAGTGTGATACAAACTTTATTTGTGCTCAGAAACAACTCCAACTTTCCTACATTATGTGAAAATGGATGTACTTTAAAATGAAAGTAGGTTTAAGGGTAGAAGTTTACCAGAATTAATTATACATATTGATAAGGACAATTTTTTTTAAATTTTTTATCTTTTTAAATTTTTCTGCATTCATTACTACATATGTTGCATGCATGTTTAAAATAATTGAATAATTCAGTTAGGTGCACGTCAAAGGGGTTTCATTTCTCTATATTTAGATATATAACACTTCATGTTATCATTATAAATAAATTATTTAATGCAAAATCAGAAATGGTAGTCATGTCTGTAAATAAAGGTTAAAATATTTGCGCGCTTTATCTAAATATACCCAAAAAATTCAAATTGTGATAAAAACTTTATTTGTGCACAGAAACAACTCCAACTTTCCTACAGTATGTGAAAATGGATGTACTTTAAAATGAAAGTAGGTTTAAGGGTAGAAGTTTACCAGAATTAATTATACATATTGATAAGGACAATTTTTTTTTAAATTTTTTATCTTTTTAAATTTTTCTGCATTCATTACTGCATATGTTGCATGCATGTTTAAAATAATTGAATAATTCAGTTAGGTGCACGTCAAAGGGGTTTCATTTCTCTATATTTAGATATATAACACTTCATGTTATCATTATAAATAAGTTACTTAATGCAAAATCAGTAAAGGCAGTCATGTCTAAAAATGTACTCTCTGAAATCAGCTCGTAAAAACGCGGTTTTTGAGCACGTATACTAAGAGTTAAAGGTTCCACTTCATTTTCAATTTAAATGTCATATGATTTGAGGTTTCAGCCATTCTTACTTATATAAAAATTATATCATTGTATACTAGTTGTGAAAAATGTCAATACGGCTCTAAATCAGAAAGAACTCACCATATACAAAAAAACTTGTGGCATAAGCTCAGGTTGCTTGGCAGAAAGCATGTAGATGATTTTGGATGACTTCTATTTATTTGTTTCACTTTTGTGTAATGCTTACACTTCTAATATGGAATTCCATGTCCATGTAACTATCTTTCATGAACAAGTTGTCACTGGAAGTATGCAAGTTAATCGGTTTCTGGTAAATAAAACATCGATTTGACCCTGCTACTGTCCACAAGAAAACAACCTTGTTCAAAAATGTCATCTCCTAGTAACCAAAATTAAGCTATTAACCTTTTTGTGACGACTTCCTTGAACTAACACAATGGACAGTTCACACATCACCAAGACCAGTATGAAGATTATAACTCCTTCAATGACATCATTTCTAAAATGGCCTTGTAATTCTAGGAGAAGTGCAGCCTGTGATAATTTTTTTTTTTAGTTTGGTTTTTGGTCCATGCACAGGAAAACTGGTGTTTATCTTATGCTTGTGATACCCAGTTCAATCTCATGTGGATTATAATCTGGGTATATAGTGTTCTTTATTCTATATAGCATATTAAATTGGTTGTTTTTCTTCTGTTGGTTCATCAGGCTGCAGTTTCTGTGTCATTCATTGTGGCATAGTCTAATGTCTGTAGTGTTTAAGGTGTATCCCTTCCATGCTCTTAGATTTCTCTCTCTTTACCCTGTTGTGCTTTGAGGGTTTGTAAGTTTCCATTCGCTGTACCTTTTTCCATCTTTTCTATTGCAATTAAAATGATCTTAGATGTACCTATAAGCATTTGTCATTTTTTTTTTCGATTGGCAGTTTATTTTACTTCTCATACTGAAATTGTTTAGTGAATAATATATTTTAACTGTTTTAGTTCATGCTTTATCATTCTGATTTGCTCTGACAGTTATATGTTAATTCTTGTTTTGGTAATATACAATTTCTTTTTCTTCTTCTTCTTCTTTCTTGTCCGCCTTCAGACTTCCACATTAATGACTCTAATAAAGGCAGCAGTCAGCTCAAGGTTTTTGGGGAGTGAAGTAGGTTGTTGCCATATGCTACTCTGTTCATTGTTGTACGTTGGGCAGGACTGCCCTGTCATCGCGCTGGTGCTGCAGGTGCAGAGATCTGATGCACTAATTCTGTACTTGTGGTATAGATGGTATCTCAATCTGTTGTGTCTAGTGTGTAGCCGAAAAATGGTGATCTGGTCTTGCCTAGATTGGTGATACATGACTTTATTATGTTGTGTAGCTCCTTGGGTAGGTTACAATGCATAATAAAGAAAAAAGTTGAATGAAAAAGGGAAAGAGGACAACATCATTCTAAGTAGGAAGGAAACACCAATTGAAGGATTTGAAATAGCTTAACAGAGGGTACTGTCAAGGTAAGAGACAGAAAATATTGAAGATGATTACAACCAACCTGTATTGCAAAGATGGCACTTGATCTGATCTGAAAAGTTAGTGTGATGGTGAACAATAACAAAACAAAACAGCTGGATGTTTTGGTAACAATGTCTTGGACACAGGCATACATAAGGGATGATGAAGATAAGGTAATATTTTTATCAATGCTGTATACTACTTAAGTACTGTTTTTATGTACTGCTGATACGTTTATTCACAACCCAGCTGTCAGCATATCTAACAACTTAAATATTATACCTTTGCATTTGGAGATTTTCCTGGTCCTTACGTTCAAGCTCAAACAATTTTTCCTGTTCAATCTCATCAATCTGTTCCAAGAGTTTGGCAGCACCCAGAAGCTGCTCCTCTTTTCTCTTCTTCTCAATCTCCTCATAAATTTTGATGGCATTCTGGCGATCAACCTGCATCAAAAATTGAGAACATATATTGAGAAAGTTAACAAGATTACAAGGCAATCATTGTTCAGTGTAATGTTATGATGTATGTATATAAGCATTACCTCGTCATCTACACAAGCACACACATGTTTCAGAAGGCACTCAGTAAAAGCATGTTCAGTTTGTAGCCATGTTTTATTTACAGTATGTCGTACATGTCAAGATTCGCATTATATTACAATGTGTGGTTCGTACTTTAATGTATTCATATTACATCCCCCCTTTTTTGAAAAAAAAATGTGTGCAAACATTTCCAACGAAATGTTTCATGTGAGAAAGGATAAGTATGTGTAATGCTCAGTGTGAGTATATATGTCACTGTCTGTATCGGCTGGGAGGTGTCACTGTACGGCCAGAACGAGTGGTGTAAAGTGCTGGTGGTTCTGCGGAAGTCCCTGGTTTAGCTTGAGTTGGTTGTGATTTTGGCCTTGGCACTTGTTGGTTTTGTGGGGCACCAAGGTCTGGAGTTACTGCATTGTCTGTTGAAAGCATGGGAATTCTCTGTTCTGTTGTATTCTGTGGATTTCTCTTATGTCCACTCTGTTTCGCCTCAGGAGGTTGCTGCTGCTGTCTGGTCTTAAAGTATAGCTCCTGGGTTCAGGGTTTCTGGAAATGATTGTTGCTTTTGACCATGTGTCATTGTTGTGGTTGTAGGTAGTCACATGCTGACCAGGATATAATGGTGGTAAGTCTTTAGCACATTTGTCATAGTTGGATTTCTGAACTTGCTGACGATGCTGAAGTTGATCATATGTGCTGTCTCTATGTTGTGGACGGAAGTGGACCTTAGATGGTAGGAGGTCTTTAATTCTTCTATCAAACATAAGTTCTGCTGGACTGTCGATCTTACTGTCTACCGGTGTTGTTCTCCATCTCAAGAGTGCTAGGTGTACATCCTCTGTTCTTGTTTTCTTCATGATTGACTTGATAGTTTGTATCTGTCTCTCAATGAAACCATTAGATTTAGGGTATCTAGGTGATGATGTTGTGTGTTTGATCTTCCAGTCCTTAGTGAAGTTTCTGTATGCTTGACCTGAGAAATGTGGACCGTTGTCTGATCTAATTTCATCTGGGATGCCAAATATGCTGCAATACTTCTTTGTAATGTCTGCAATAACAGCTGATGGTGAGGGTTGTGGAAGTTTCTCAATGATGGGAAATTTGCTGTAGTAATCAGCAATAATAAGATAGTCATTATTGTCGATTGAGAAAATATCAGTTCCTATAATGCTCCAAGGGCTCAATGGTATGTCTGATGGTATGAGAGGTTCTCTGCACTGCCTATTTGCATGTTCTTGGCAAATTGAACAGTTTTTACATAGTGTTTCTATGTCCTTGTTTATCTGTGGCCAGTAAACATCTTTCTTTGCTCTCAGTTGTGTCTTCACAATACCAAGGTGACTATTATGGAGCTGTTTAAGAATGATATCGCGTTGTGTTTCTGGTACAACAATGCAATCTCCTTTAAGGATCAGACCATCTTCGATGCTTAACTCGTCCCTCATCGAGTAGTATGGACGGATGTGTGTTGGAACTTCCCTGATAGAGCTTGGCCATCCATGGTATATCAGTTCTTTGAGAGAGTTAAGGATAGGATCTCTCATTGTGTCTTCTCTGATGTGTTCAAGCCGATTATCGCTAAACTTGACAAAATCAACTTTGATGTTTGGGGTAAGATCTGCTGTCTTGTTGGGGTTTGGTAGTCTGCTGAGAGCATCTGCAAGACCTATATCCTCTCCTGGGATATACTGAATATTAAAATCATAACCTTGTGTTTCCAATAACAGAGCTTGTAGTCGTGGTGGTGCTGAAGCTATTGGTTTTTTATGAATCATCTCAAGTGGCTTGTGATCTGAGAGAATTGTAAATGGGCGGTTGAAAAGAAATGTGTGGAAGCGTTTGATTCCAAAACGTACAGCTAGCATTTCTCTTTCAATGTTTGCAAGTTTCTTTTCGCCAGAACTTAATGATTTGCTTGCGTAAGCTACAGGACGAAGTTCTTTGGCATAGTGTCCTTCAGGATTTTTGTCTGGTTGCAAAAGTGCTGCTCCTAGGCCTTTCAGACTGGAATCAACCATGAGAAAAGTGGGTGCTTGCATGTCATAGTATTTCAAGCATGCATCAGATGATATGAGGGTCTTCAAGTGGTTGAATATGTGTTGGTAGTCTTCTGACCATTCATACGGAGTTTTCATTCTGTAGTAGAGATCGCAAAGGTTTCTGCAGCAGCTGACAAATTTGGTATGAATTGTGCTAGGAAATTGACAGCACCTAAGAATTGTTGCAGTTCCTTCTTTGTAGCTGGTGTTGGCATGTCATGAATATCTTCAACCTTTTTAGGGTCTGGTTTTACACCATTCTGGGTGTACAGCAATCCAAAAAATTGTATCTCCGTTGCCTTAATTGTACACTTTTTGCTGTTGAATGTTAGCCCATTGGCCTGTGCTACATGCATCAAGTTAATCAAGTTACGGTCGTGTTCTTGTTCTGACCTGCCGCAGACTACAATGTCATCCGCAATAGCCACTGTACCAGAACATTGCTCAACAATGTTGTCAATCTTCTGTTGAAAGATGTCTTGTGATACATTCAAACCAAATGGGAGTCTCTTGAAACAATATCTGCCGAATGGTGTTCGAAAAGTTGTAAGGAGTTGACTTTCCTCTGCTATCTCAACACTCCAGTATCCGTGTACAGCATCTAGTTTAGAAAAATATTTGGCATTGTGGAATCTGTGAGTTATCTCTTCCACTGTATGCATTTTGTGTGGACAGCGCTTTAGACTGTTGTTTAAGTGTTTTGGGTCAAGGCAAACCCGAAGAGAACCATCCTGCTTCAGAACGGTTGTGATACTACTACACCAATCAGAATGCTCTTCAACCTTTCTAATAACATCATTCTGCACCATCTTTTCTAGTTCTGTGGCAAGTTTCTGTTTAACATGTATAGGATACTTTCTAGGTGGGTCTATCTTTGGCTCAGCGTTGTCTTTTAAAAAGAATCTTGCCTTTCCTGGAAGTTTGCCTATTCTGTCGAACTGTTCTGGGAATCGCTGTTTAAGGTCATCTACTCCAGTGACGTGTAGAGTAAGATGTTCTTTTTTGTCAGCTTTAATGTTGTTAATAGTTACCACACTCAGCTTTTCGCACATTGGTAAACCCAAAATTGCAGGTCCTTCAACATCTACCAAGTAAAATGTTGACGATGTCCATTCAGAGTCTCTGTATAAACATTCAAGTGTTACTGCTCCGAAACAGTCTATACTTGTTCCATTGTAAGCTCTTAGCTTTGTCCTGCCACTCCTACTTTTTTACATCCCTTGTGGGAAATCCTTGCTCATCCACCTTGTCAGGCATGATCTGTCTGAATATTCTTAAGGGTAGAGTGTTACCTTGGGCACCTGTGTCTATCTTGAACCGAATATATCTTTCTTTGTGCCTTTTAATTCCTGGTATTCGGAATTGTACCTTGCAGAAAGCCTGCGTTCTCTTTGGTTCATTACTGAAAGTTAGTATCTTCACAGTATCAAATGTGGAAGGATCACTTTCTTCACTGGAGTCAAGGTCCTCAGTCATCATAAAGTGTGTTTGTTTTGATGACTCTCTGCTGTGAAGGTTGTGTTGAGCACTGTCTTGTTTCCTCTTGAAACATAAAGTGTATCACTCTGGCTCAGTATCCATTTCTGGAACTCTGGCATTGGTGTGCTGAGAAGGATCTGTTCGATAATTCGCTCTTTTTCTTCTTCTTTGTTAAATTTGCATACACTTGTTTTCTCCTTGATGCGAGTGAAGAAATCATCTAAACTTTCACCAGGTTTCTGTCGCAGGTGGTGAAGTTCTAATCTTGCCGCTCTAAAGTTCGTGTGCTTTATGATCAGACGTTTTTCAAATTCGTCCAATATGGCTACGGGGTCGGTCGCTGACTCAACAGGCATGGCGGTAGCAAAACTGTTGTAAATTTTCAAACCTTCATCGTCCAATGCTTCTAGGATATATGGAGTTAAGGTTTGTCCTTCCAGACCAGTGGTCTTGGAATATAGATCTATGCGTTGGCGCCATAACAAGAAAGCTTCACTCTTATCATCGTGACCGGCGAATCTCATTGGCGGTGCGTTGCGATATTGTTTCACCGCCATGGCTGACCACGATGACGAAAATTAGCCGAATACTGTACTCACGTGTTATCGTGTAGCTGTTTTGCGTCAGTCCGATATCGACCGCTGCCACCATGTAATGTTATGATGTATGTATATAAGCATTACCTCGTCATCTACACAAGCACACACATGTTTCAGAAAGCACTCAGTACAAGCATGTTCAGTTCATAGCCATGTTTATTTACAGAATATCGTACATGTGAAGATTCGCATATTATTACAATGTGTGGTTCGTATTATTAATGTATCATATTATATTACAGCCCTGACCTGAAAAAAAAAACACAAAACAAAACCTAGCAGGTAACATGGAATATTGAAACTTTTTCGCACTGAAAATATCAAACTGGTTCTGGAATATAAAATCCCCAGCCTATACATCTAAAACTACAGAAAGTTGAAAGTTTCAATTATTTAGGCAGTAAAATGACTCAGGATGGTGACACAACAAGAGAAATCCATACTAGAATTGCTTTGGCAGCTAGCGCCTTCAATAGATTATCTAACATTTGGAAATTAACATCATTGAATATACATACCAAGCTTCGTCTGTTTAATTCAAATGTTATACCTCAGAAAATACTTTCTTGTTAACTTACGCCTGTGAGACAGTTCCCAAAGGAGTAACAAAATCATTGGAGAACAAGCTGAATACACCTTGTCGAGAACACCATGTCTTCCTGAAAACTCTTCTGACATATGGTTGGAAAGAATTCAAGACTAATCGACAAATAAGAGAAGACTCTAGGCAGAAATATGTCTCCAACTATATAAGGAAAAGACGATGGTCATATATCGGTCATGTCTGGAATGTTACGAATGCAAAAAACAGTAACCCCACCCCCCCAACTACAGGCTCACTTGGGTTACCCTGAGGGTAAAGGAAAAAAGGAAAAACCAAAAGAAACTCTCAGAACAATAATAAGAGAAGGAAGAACGTTGGGCCTAAATTTTGTGCCCCCACCTAAGATGAAGTGGCGTCACAACGAACAACCTGGAGAGCACTGGTCCCCCCCCCCCCTTCTGCCTTCAGGGTGCGCCGGGAAACAAGCTTAATGAATTTATTTTTTTTTTTAATTATTTTTTATATTATACATCTATGATATCCTGCTAATGCAGTGTGAGATGATTGTACCTGTAGGATATCTTACACTGCCATAAGACAGTGTAAGATATCCTACAGGTACAATTAGCATTCATACTCTTCGACATTTGCTGAGGGAGACTGAGCACCTATGGGTTTGCCTGGAGTGCAGTGAGGTCGATTCTGATTAACAATAACAAGATATCCTGCTATGGTCCATCACTCTTTCTTCTCAGACTTCGTGTCATGTTGAGACTACAGCTGCATTCAGTTGTGACAAAATAAAACTGGAGCCAGGTTATGAAGTGAGTTTTTTTTTTTTGTTTTTGTTGATTTATTTTTTTAGTAAACTATCAGTGTGCCTTAGCAAACTCATTTACTGAACAGATCTACACTTGCAATATTGCATTAAGAGTTTCCTATCTCCCATGATATTATAATCATGATAGGAAACTCTTTACAGAGCGATATAACAGAAAGCAATCTGATCATTAGAAGTAGTCCCCCCGTCTTGTTGGACGGGGGGACTTTTTCTGATGATCAGATTGCTTCCTGTTGTATCGCTCTGTAAAGAGTTTCCTTTCTTGATTATAATATCATGGGAGAGTAGCTTATGCAATTATTTTCTTCCACCACTCATAAAAAATATTAGTTCACTGTCGCACTTGAGAACCGCACATTCTTCCTGTCATTGAAAATGATGAACTGTACAGTTTGTTTTTCATTTTCTAGAATTGTGCTTTGCTTGAGCTGTTCTGTGAATTAGCTTATACATGTTGTTAATATGGTGCCCATGTGCTTGAATGTTTCTACGTGTTTCAGACTGGTACCATTTATATTTATTTGAAATTCTGTCTCACACAGCAAAGAATGTATGTATTATCATTGTCAGATGTAAAAAAATATTTTCAATTACCAGCAGGCTGGACATGGATGACTGAATTTTAAAAAAATAGATGTTTTTTTTTGTTTTTTTAAATTTCAACTGCAAAACTCTACAGTTTCTGTTCTGTCGTTACAAACAACATGACATTAATATAATGGTTTTGTCATATGCAATGATCAATATTCTCACTTACCAGGACACTGTCATTTGTATGACTGACTTAAAATGAATAAGGAACACAAATAAAAAAATCTACCAAAAATCAAATGCAGATTGTTTAGAAGGCAAACATTCTCACCACTTAACCACCAAAGTGCCTTGATATATGTGGTCTTTTTGTGTTTTTAACAGTTTTTAATTCTTGCCTGTCTCAGTCAACATGTTGGGTCTGTTGTTGGGCTGGGACATGCTAACAAAATTATAAAGAACTCTGATATTAAAAGTCATAACGATTATGTAGGTATTATAGTTAGCTCGACAAGGCTCCTGTTCTGATAATTTTATACGGACTTACTTACTAATAAAGGAAGTGACATCATACCGATATGGTGTAAAAGCAGACACAAATATTTGAAGCAGAGGTGGGTGATCGTCTGCTAGAGGAGATGCATCTTGTGTTTGAATGTGAGCGGCGGACATATGCGTATTGAGCTCCTGCAGTCTACTGTGTTTTTCCTGCATCATTCCATCACAAGGGCATCAAGATACTAAGTTGAGGTGTCCCTAATTTATTCTAGTTAGGAAGCATATATAGTTACGAAGATGTCAAGTGTACGATGAGAATAAAGACTATGATTGCCATTGACCAGCGTTTGATAGGGAATGGACTGGACGACTGCCTATTACTGCATTTGCCATTGGGCCTATATTCTGTCATGGAGCTTTGTTTCCAGTACAATAAACTGTGTATCATAAATTTTGAAGGAGGTGTTGTCAGCTCACTGAAGTTATGCTGATACGTGTTGTTTGACTACCCCTACTGTGTACTTCGGCCACGGAGACCTCTGAACTTTAAATATATTATGGCACGCATCAAACTCATATTTTCAATGTGTTTTTCAAAATCGCAGTTAAAGTTACCTATTTAAGTTGTTTATTTAATTAAACCTGTGTATAATGCCATTTTTGTTTGTCTGCGTGACCGCCAAGAATGTGAATTAGGTGTCATATATAGAAGTAATATTTAATACTGCAGTGATATCACTTCTACAAGGGAACCATTCATTGCGTGACAAACTTCAGATTTATGATTACCAAATACCGCTGCTCAGAATGTTTGTCTACTTGTAGCATGACCACTTCTTATGTGCCACTGAATAATTTTGTTTCATAGATGGATCACAATTTTCACCACCACATTTTTCAAATACTCAACTTAATAAATGCATATACCAGTTTTTAAGCTCACAAAATAATTCTCATTTTTGTTTTCCTGCCAGAATCGTGATGGTCATAACTACACTGAAGACTGTGATATTTATGTTCAGATAGCTGACATCATGGATATAAAATCACCAAGAATTAAGAAAGTAGAACAACCTGGCTTATATAAAGATGAAGGTAATGAAATACTAGTCATATACATGAAATAATGCTTTTTTAAATACTATTTATTTTTTATTTTTTTTTAAAGAGTTTTATTTATCTCTTGGAATCTAACTTCACATTCTTAGTTTAGAAAAATCTGTAAAATCAGAATATCAATTAGGATACTATATAAATAGAGATAATAATGAATCTGCTCATGAACCTTTTGCCTGATCTGGCATTCTCACTTTTTTTTTTTATGCACAAAAAAAAATATATATATATACATATAAAAATATTTTAAACACACACTTTTAACTCTTAAACTCCTGACCAATGCTCACAGCGTTGAAAAATGCAAAGCGTTGTGCCCGCACAACGATCAGAGCGTTGTTTTTAGTTTATCACGAATAAACCCCAAAAATCTTCCATTTAATGCAGTTCATATTTTAAAACATGACAGTCGAACACCAGCTGCAGTACTATCCAACCTACAGTAATGAATGGAGTAGCATATGGCAACAACCCACTTCTGTCAACGAAAAACTGTTTGGAGATGTCGGGAACCTTGAGTTGACTACTGCCTTTATTAGAATCATAAATGTGGAAGTCTGAAGGCGAATGAGGAAGAAGAAGAAGATATTTTAAAACTCTTAGAATGACTTCCGTTACTATTTAAACAACTAATTTGAGTGTAGTTAAGCAGCAAGTGTGCGTGTTTTGATGTTATCATAATTTGTGTGATGATTCGGGTGTTTGCGTTTTTCGTTGTTGTTGTTGCAGAAATATGTCACGCTTTATATTTACATTTTCTAAGTCTCCTAAGCGAATATTTGCGTCAGACTACTTAGAAACATTGCTGACATTGACGATTATTGTTTGGTAGTCACAGTGTGTTGTCAAATAATCGAATCAGTGCAGACAAGCTAAACACATTAGATTTAGTTGATGAGAGCGTGTACTCCTATTCTGGCCGATCGAAAAGCAACAAAACTAGACCTATAGTAACATCTGATCACTAGTCCTAAGTAGAAGATGAAGCTAGGGATACTATTCAAACATTAAACAAATGTATAAAGTTTTTATATGATGTTATTTTGTTAAGTTGCTGTGTTTGGGGAGTGATATGTTGGTGCTGTTGACTGGCACTACTGACAATGATGTTGTCAGAAAAGGTTGGGCTTACTGTTAGTGGCCGACAGTTTGTTTATAATTAAGCGAATGTCTAGGGTCCGTAAAATTTGTTGAACATGACGGTACCAGCACAACAGTAATGTCAGGGTCATAAGATGATGATGATGATGATGATATAATCCCTTTAGCTTTGAGCAGGTAGCTCTTGACAGCCCATTGCCTCTCTGACAAAGGTGCAAGTCTTCCTCAGTTGTTGTGATGATGTGTAGAGTGTATTGTGGATGGTCGGGTGCGATGGGAGTAGCTGGTGTCGCAGGTCAGTTAGTTTTGGGCACTGTTATAGTAGGTGTTCAACTGATTCCTCATGGTGGTGGCAGTTCCTACAGTTTGGTTCACGTAGTCTGTCTATTCTATTTAAATGTTTATTGACGGGGGCATGGCCTGTTCTCAGCTGGAAAATTAGACTCTGATCTCTTCTTTTCAGTTGTTTAACTGGGTCATAAGATAGACCAACTGGGAAATCAAGCAGGCTGGACTCGTAGAAAACATTTCATTGACGAGGAACTTTATTGTACGAAGACGACTGTAACATCACGGGTAGATATAGCACATCATCATCAATTGGTTTTCATGCAGCAACAAATACGAAGTTAAGATATGGCATCAATCTCGAATTGACCAGACTCACTAACCACCGTCATCTCAAGGACGGCGGAAGCTCTGCGGTGCCGAGTTCTTATATTCTTAGTTTTCATTACGAAGATTTGAATAATACGAAGGGTGTCTTCCATGAAGATACAATGCGTTACGATCCAGACAAAGCTCAGCAAGAATCTGGACACACTAGCGGCACGCCATGACAAGACGTGCAGAAGCTCTACCAAATCTTGCCAAGGATAAATAGAGTATCAATCATGATACATGAATGAGCCAGGTTTGACTAATGCAAATGCTCTACACAGGGAGATACTATAATATATAATTCATTGAGTCTTCCCATGACTTAGGGGCTAAGACTTATATCAATATTCGTCGAAGACGTCTGCCCTTAACAAAGGACTCTATGGATCTGCTCAAACATCATTGCTGTTTGGCAACAAATCGATCTTACCAAGTTGCGCTATTTTGTTCAAATATAGTGCAGGAAGGCACACAAAAATATAAACAGATTATTACTTTAGATGCGCTCACATGTGTGTCTACAAAAGACTAGACCCGCATGTGAGGATCTCAAACTCTTAACTCCCACGCAAAAAGGACTTAACATTATTCTTCTTTATTTGTTTGAAAATTACGTAATGCAAGATTGCATAATTTATTTTTTCTTATAAGGTACCACAGTAAAAACTGGTGTGAATAATACTAAATGTACTAACTGTGGCCATAAGCAATGTTTTTTTACTCCATAAATGGATTACCTTGATGTTTGAAGACTAAACAGAAATGTTTATTGTCTACAACAGAAATTTATCTTTGGTAAGCTCGTATTCTACAGTTAACTTTTTAGTGTTTTTCAATTTTACGTGCAAAATGTTTTAAGTATACCGAACATACTTGTGTTAATACTACCAAAGACAGTATATTACAATTCTCTATCTATTTCCATACAGTTTGGGATATAATAAGTACATGTTCACAGAAAAGATTAACATAAAATTTACACTAAAAGACAGTACACTTCACCATTTAGAATTCTTACAAAAATAATTATGGCACAGGGTGGAAAATAATTATGGAGTTAAAGAGTTAATGCACTAAAAAAATACTTTTTTAAGAAGTTTATAGCTTGCAGTAAAAAAAATGTAACATCAAATTGACAAAATGTGTGGGACTAATATGTCACCTTTATATATTGGCTTCTTTCAGGACATCCTCATTATTATTTTTAGCTGTCCATGGTGTTAACATTCTTCTGCAACACTACATCTCTGAAGACTCTAGTGTTTTTTTTTGTGTAACTTGTTTACTAATTGTCCATGAATCACTTCCATGTGTCAGGATTGGTTCTATATAACACTGAAGAACCCACTTTCTGACTTCAGTGTCATATACACTGGGTATTTACAAACTTATTTTGACAACAATAATTAAGTAATCATTGCACAAATTTACCTACAGGAAACAAACACAACTGACTTTGTAGCAAAAATTCCTTGACTTTCCCATCCCACCAAAACTTCAAAGTTGTCAAACTCTTAATCATGGCCTTACTGCAGTCCTTGTCACTTTCTCATTTTATCTAACCCAATTTTTTTACTGCACCATCTCTCTGTTATCCTTTTTGTTCTTCTTTTTTTCTTTGTTGCTATCAGTCAATCAATCAAGCAGTACCTTTTAGTTGTGCAAGGAGCATAGACATTCAACAACCACATGCCAAGTCCTTCTATCATGTGCCATAAGCTCAAATGATTTCCACGTCTTCTTCGTTATTTTCGCTTCTGTCTACTATTCTCTTCTTCATGTTTTTTTTTAAATCTACCTCTTTCTCTCTTATCCTGGAGGTTTCAAAACAAAGACTGTCTTGTAATACTGTCTGCAGGTTTCCTTAGTGTGTCTTATCATTGCCAGCATCATCAGCTCATTTCTAGTTCTACTGGGAGTTGTCTGATTCTTGTCATCAGTTCCACATTGGCATATTAGTCATACCATTTCAGTCTTTCTATTCTATTCAAGCATCCGTTCCTGAAAGTCTACCACTTTTTTGTTGTTGTTTTTATTCTTCATATTTCACAGCCATACAATAGGACTGACTTGACATTTAAGTTGAAGATTCTTATTTTTGTGTTGGACTTGATTTCTCTTAATCGTCATATGTTTCCCAGTGCAGTGAAAGCTCTTCTTCCTTTCTTTATTCTTATTTTGATATCATTGTCTGTCTTTCCAACTATTTTTATTGCTGCCAAGATATGTGTATGAATCTACATCTCGTAGTGGTATTTTTTTGAGTAAAAGTTAAGGTAAAGTATCCCGTTACATGCCAGGCTTATACGGAATATGGTGTTAGACCCATGTTTTCTTGATCATCGACATACTAGGGTGATGTGGTCAGCATCACGCCGGCCACCTTAACCTTCCCAGAGTTGCTCTGTTATTCAATTTATGAGGCTGGGTCAACCCTGGAGCCGTTTATGGTGTACAAAATCCCACGTCAACTTGGGATCCAACTATGGACCACTGAGCTAGGAAGCCAGTGTTCGAGTTCAATCTTCATTTATCCTCATCATTTTTTGTTTTTTCCTTAAGTATTTTCAGACCCACTTGCTGTTACCTCTCATTTAGTATTTTCAGTTTATCTTGCCTCTGACTACAGTTATGAGAAAGAAGAGCCAAGTCATTGGCAAAATCTAGATCAACAAGCTGTTTGGTCAGAGTCCATTGGATTCCGTTTCTGGTGTATAACAACAGTGTTTTCATAACCCAGTTTATTGATAATAAGTAAAGAAATGGAGACAAGACGCATCCATGTCGCACTTCATTTTGTATCCCAAATGATTCTGTAAGTTGTTCTTCATAAAGAACTCTGCATGTCATGTCTTTATAAGTTTTCATTATTAAGTTAATAGACTTACTTACTACTTACTTAGTCATTCCCCTACTACTGTGAGGTGTAGAGGTTTGGAAAAGAGAGCGCCAGACTATCCTATCGGCTGTCTTCCTCCTGGCCTGGTTCCATTCTAGTCCTCGGTCCTTCAAAGAGTGTCTAATGTTGTCCTCCCAGCGGACTCTGGGTCGTCCTGGGGGTCTGGATCCCTGGCTCTTTGTTTCCCATGCTTGTCATGGTAGCCGATCTTCTCCCATTCTGCAGACATGGCCAAACCATCTTAGTTGGCACTGTTCTACTTGGGTCTGCAGGGGGTGGGATTTTAGGCCTTGACGTATCGTCTGGTTGCGGACCATGTCTTCTTGTTACTTCAACCACCTTCCTCAGATACCTCATTTCTGAGGTTTGGATCTGGCTGTTGTGGGTTGTAGTCATTGCCCATGACTCGCATCCATATGTCAAGACTGGGACATAGGTGGAGCGGTATACAGCCATCTTCGTTTTCTTACCAACCTCTCTCTCCTTGATTTATGGCCTGAAAAAGTCTCCCAGCTGCTGCTTTTCGAGTGGCCAACTCTTCTTTGATGCCTCCATTTCGGTCAATAATAGCTAAGAGATATTTAAAGTGGTCGACCTGCTCCAGGACCTGTTCTCCCAGCTTAATCTGATGTCTTCTTTCTTCTCGTGATATCACCATCGATTTTGTTTTAGAGCTGCTTATGACCATCCCTCTCTTCTCCAGCTCTTCCTTCCAGACTTGCAGGTTGGATTAGAGATGTGCCTCTGATTTAGCAATCAGGGCAACATCATCAGCAAATGCCAGCTCTGAAATACATACCTGTCTCATCTTAAAGTACCCCACTGAATACTTTCTTGTTCTCTCCTTACATGCCTTGATGACATCGTCCATGAGGAGTATGAAAAGATAAGGTGACAGGATATCACCTTGTCTTACACCAGTGGTGCTCCTGAACTCTTCTGACTTATGGTTTGCTGTCCTCACATAATTTCTGCAAGACTTGTAGAAGCTCTGTATAGCATGAATCAGAGGTGCTGGAATGTTCTTCCTTGCCAAACAGTCCCAAAGTTTGCTCCAGGGGACCTTGTCAAACGCCTTTTCCAGATCTATGAAACAAAGATGGATCTCACTCTTATACTCAAGGGCCTTTTCACTCAGCTGTCTGAGTGTGAAGATTAGGTCTTGAGTACTTCGGTTTGCTCAGAATCCATACTGGATCTCATCCAATTGTGGCTCAGCTAGGCATCAGAGTCTCTGGTCTAGGATTCTAGAGTAGATTTTACCAGGGGCACTGAGAAGGGATATGCCTCTGTGGTTTCCACATTGTCGATTGTCACCTTTTTTGAAAATTGGTGTTATGATGGCAATCTCCTAATCCTTTGGTATGATCTTGTTGCACCACACTGCCTGTAGGACCCTTAAGAGTAATAGGTCACCTGATGCTCCCATTACTTAACCATTTCTGGTGTTATACCATCATGCCCTGCTGCTTTGCCCATCTTGATTTTCTCCTGCGCTGCCTTCAGTTCTTCCATCTTTTATGTCATCTTCATCACCATTGGTATCCTCTTCTGTGCAAGTGGTTATCATTTCTGATGCTTGACCTTGCTCACCATCAAGGAGTTCTGAGAAATATTCTTTCCATCTTTCCATTACTTCCTTCGGGTAGTATGCAATTTGCCTTTCTTGTCCTTTATAAATTTGAGAGGTCATTGTTTTTCCTTCCTCATGTTCTTTAGGGTCTTATAGAACAATTTCTGGTTTTCTTGCGCATCTTTATCTAGCTTTTCTCCAAATTCTTCCCAGGAATTCTGTTTTGCTGCTAGCACCTTGTTCTTTGCTTCTGTTCTAAGTATCACATATTCTCTATATTTCTCTATTTGTCCTGCTGTGTTTTTAGCTCCTAAGTATTGTTTCCATGCCATTTTCTTCTCTCTTATTTTTCTCTTTGACTTCCTCTGTCCACCAAGATGTCCTCTTTCTCTTGTTCCCAAGTCGGACTTCACCACATGCTTCTGCAGCAGATGTCTTTATTATGTCCTTGAATTTAAGCCAGAGGGTTTCCAAGTCATCAAGTTGTTCTTCTGTGTTTCTCACTGCTGTAGCAATAAGCCCCTGATATCTGGTCTTAATTTCTCGCTCTCTCTCAGCTTGTAGATCTTAATGCTCATTTCTCCCGTTTGTTTACTTGGTTTCTTGCGTGATGTTGGGCAGTTCCTAGGCTGAGCAACTCTTTCAGTTCTTCTTTTGATTGTAAGCAGGTAGTGATCACTTCCAATCTCTGGCCCCCTCCAGACTCTAGCATCCCGGACATATTTGAATGAGCTCCTCCTAACAATGGCATGGTCGATCACTGACTTCTCATTCTTTGTTGGTTCACATCTAGTGTATGCATGTATGCGCTTATGGGGGCACTTTGTGTTTGTAATAATCAGATTCTGCTCACTGCAGAATCTAAGGAGTCGCTTTACATTGTCATTGAGAGTATCTTCTCCATATCTTCCGATAACTCCACCCCATCTAGCATGGTTATTTCCAACTCTGGCATTGAAATCTCCGAGCATGATAATTTCATCTAGGCAGTCATCCACTGTCCTTTGAAGCAGCTCAAAGAATTCCTCCTTGACCTCTGCTCTCTCATCCTCATTTGGCCCATACACTATGACTCGGCTGACTATGTTTTCTCCTTCTTTTAGTTTTACAACCATAATGCGCTCCGAGACAAAGTTCCATCCCTTGATTCTATCTTTCTGGTTTTTGGTCACAATGCAACCCACGCCCCCTTTAGCTCTTTCAGATGTGGGTACACCACTGTAGAGCAGCGTGTTGCCATCGAGATCCATGACTCCTTGTCCCTTTTTCTTTGTTACCGTTATAGTCAGGATTTCTAATTTTGCTTTCCTCATCTCTTCCACCAGCTCCTCTTCTTTCCCATTTATACTTCTTGTGTTCCACGTTCCATAAGTCGTTGTCCGTAGTCCGTTCCATATAGTCGCCTTTAGAATCAGTCTGGTTTTCTCTCTTGTAGCTCGCGTAATCATGTTTTAAAGCAAACAGGTGATTGGCCTGTTGTGCCTTTGCATGGTGGAGGGGCTGCATCCTTACGGCCTAAGTTAATAGAGACTCTATAATGCATCTGGTGATGAAAAAAGGTCAGTCATTAACCCAGACTGCTTTCAGCTTTCTCTCTGGGCTGCTTCATAAGCCTCCTTTCTAGAGGACCTTCTACAGCCATGGATGGCTGAATTGACTTATATTCTGAATTTGACCTGTCCATATTGTATGTTGAAATTTTTGTGGTGAAGATTTTTTACAGGATCCAGTAAATGGCCCCCATGCCGAACCCTAATTAGTTACTTGTTACAACATACATGGTAGAAAACAATGGTAGTATTCTTTCCGACCCCCCAACCCCAATCCCGGGCCTTGGTAACACACAAGTGTTTGTTTCTATATAGTGTATGAATAAGTACAGTATTATGTCAGTATTTTCACTTAGCTCATGATTCCTCTAATTATGTCTTCCCTGAAGTAAAACCCCTTATGTTCATCATCTCTGTCAGTTTTCTACCTGACCTATCTCTTACTGCTACCAACTTTGCCTTTGTCACTTTTATGAAAACTAGATTCACCTGTCATCTTAACTTTATTCATAATTGTCATCACTATAAGATTTTCCCTCACAGTTTTACTTTCTATCGTAACTCTTCTGCGACCAAACTTTACTGTAGATTTACCCCCCAGTTTTACTTTCCATTATAACTGTTCCACCACCAAACTTTACTCTAAATTTACCCCACAGCTTTACTTTCTATCGTAACTTTTCTGCCGCCAAACTTTACTGTAGATTTACCCCACAGTTTTATTTTCCATTATAACTGTTCCACCACCAAACTTTACTCTAGATTTACCCCACAGTTTTACTTTCCATTATAACTGTTCCACCATCAAACTTTACTCTAGATTTACCCCACAGTTTTACTTTCCATTATAACTGTTCCACCACCAAACTTTACTCTAGATTTACCCCACAGTTTTACTTTCCATTATAACTGTTCCACCATCAAACTTTACTCTAAATTTACCCCACAGTTTTACTTTCCATTACAACTCTTCAGCCACCAAATTTCAACTAGGGGATGGCTCCTTAAAAACTCATGAGATTAAATTTGCTTTTTAACACTTTGAGTACCAAGGCTTCTCAGTTATCAGTTACCTTCAAGTACCTAGGGTTTTTAGCAAAAATTTCATATTTGGGGTGATGAAATTAAAAAAAAAACAAAAATGAATGGGACCGAATGAGTCAAGAAATTGACATAAAACTTTCAGGATGATATTGGAACTGGATAAAGTGTCGTGTTGTGACCTAGTTTTGTGTTCAAGTTACGTGATCATGGCAGCTATTATGAATATTAATGAGGCAATGGACAAAAATTGACATCCACTACTGAAAAATATATAAAAAATATTATAATCAACTCAAAACTCATCAGACTTTCCCTAGATATAGTATAAATCATTCTTTCTTAAAAAAAAAAAGTAAGTATAATATGCTCGTGAATGATATTGGGGTTAAAAAAGCTGTTTGAAATGGACACAAAATTCCAGGGTCTGTAATGACAAAAGAGAAATACTCATGAGGTACTGACATGATTTCATACAAAGAGAAATGAAAACATACATACTTATCAACTTGCTTTAGCTGGATCTGCTAGTCTAACATAAATTATGGTCACAGGTGCAATAATTATTGCTGTTTTCTCTGGCTTTGGGGGCCTATTTCCTTCCTGGTGGCAGCATAGTCTTCACATTTATGAAAAATTGAAAAGCAGGGCACATGGCCATGGCCCATACCAGGGGAGCAACAAGGGAGGGACTAACGGCGGTGGAGCTAACCCCCCTAGTAGGGTCCTCTCAATTGTCTTCCTTCCAGGTAGAGGCCTATTTGCTAGCCTGTTTGGAGAGTGGTTTTTCATATCCAGTACAAAAGAATCTTACAAAAAGTGCATCTTGGTCAATGTCAGTTGTCTTCATACTACTGTTTGAATTGATTTTGTTTTGCGACGAGTATGTCAATTTTTACTGAAAACCTGATGGCCTTTTTTGTAGTGTCTACTTCTTGCATAATCTCGTACCGGAGCTTCAGCAATCTTGAGCCTAAATTGCTTTGATGTAATTGGAGGTTTGGCAGCTTCACAGTACAAGATATATCCATTTACTAGGGCAACTTCTATGACAAAATGAAGAATTGGATGATACCATTTGAAACAGCAATAAGGATAGAAGTAATTCACCAGTCTGTGATTGAAGTAATCTACACTACCCATATTGTGATTATAAACATTTGCCATGACAGGTTTTTTCACTGTCCTAAATCCCCCTAATTTGTTCTAGATCTGATACTTTTGTCAGCAATAGTGTGTGGACTGTGCTGAAAAAATTCATGTTTTTTGTATAATGCCACGTACAGGCAACCAAGTTTCCCGACCTAGCAAAAACAGGTGAGCTGCTATTCTTCATCTGCGTGATTTTTTTTTTCCCCTCAGAATTACAGGAAATCCTCTTCTACTTTCTGTAACAGTCTAACCCTAATGCTCACATAGGGGTCATCAGAGTCATACAAGTCCCACTGAAACTAATCAGCTGCTTCTCTGCCACACCCTCTTCTATGCCCTGATTCACACCATGAACCTGAAAATTGCCATCAACACCTCTGGCAGCTTCACAAATGTTAGATGTAGGGCTGTCGCTGTATGTTTCAGTAATTTCATGCTGCCCTGCATCAAAACTAGACCAACTGTTGTCACTTTCAATGGTTAGCAGACAGCCAGATTCCGAATCATTGCAACATTCACTGTGTTCGCTCATTTTTAAAGAAATGTCCACTTAAACATGAATCAAAACATGTGAAAAAAATTTTCAAGCTGCCATTCACCATTTCTCAATAAAATTGAGTTACTTCCTTTGGCTTGCAGTTTAGATGGCTGCCATCATCACTAATGCTATATGGATGCAAAAATCGACAAAGGCACTCTATGAACAATAGGGCTTTTCGCCAAAAGATGGCCATGGCACTTGTTGCATGCTGGAATGTGTTAAAAGCCATCTTGATCATAATGAGTTGGGTAGAATTCGTAATTGAAACACAGCTCAGCAAAACTTGTAAATAAATGCAGTGGAGTCCGAGGTAATAATTCTACAATTTATTTGACAATCCACTATACAGGACACTCCACATTTTATAGCATCAATGATATCTCGTAATGCATGGTTATAGTTCATTAGCAGACATGAAAATCTAGGCACAGATGCCATCCGTTAAAGTTCAAATGTCTGCTAAATTATGATTCAAATAAATCGACACAATGGGTAATCATACTTCTCTCTTTCATACCCATGTGTTAAGTCCTTTTTCGCATAGGAGTAAAGTGTGCGAGACTTAACATAGCTAGATGCTTGTCTGTGTTAGATGCACTATGTGTGCACATCTGATTAGTATTATTATAGTTTAATTGATTACGTACCAATGGTTGCACTAAAGGGCACAACGTGGTGCGATTGTGTTTGGTTTGTTGCCAAACAGCGTTGACGCAGAGAGATGTAAAAAGCCAGTTGAAGAAGACAGATGTCTTCCAAGATAGTTGATTGAAAGTCTTCATCCCATGTCGTGGGAAGACTTCATACTGTATTTTATGGTGCTGCCTTCCTACATGAAGTGTTAGCCATTGCCAATTCTGGCTTGTTTCGTTTGTATGCAGTATTTTTATACGATACCAGTTATGAATTTCCAGCAAGACCGTGGCAGGACTTCGGCATGCCCCTTTGTGGCATGAACTGATGGGCAAAAGGGTATACTGGACATGCCTTGTATAAAGAAATGGCCCATCCCAACAAAAATGACAACATTAATAACCTTTGACGTAAGGAGCAGAGCACAATCTAAGAACAGAACACACCAGTAAACAATGGCATAGTCGATCACTGACTTCTCATTCTTTGTTGGTTCACATAATGAATCATGATGATCGACAGATTTGTCAACAGCATCAAAGACAAGTTTAAGTTTCTCCGGTGTAGTATGAAATTTTTTGTAGCATGTTTATGTGAAAAGTTTTTTTCATGCCTTTCACATCAAGAATATAATCAACATCAGTTAATTTCGATATGATCTTGTATGGACCACTCCAAGAAATCAGTAAGTGATTATCTTTTCTTGGCAATAAAACAAGCTTCTTCTCCAATTTTTTGTCGGTTTTGAAATGACAGCTGTTTCTTTTGCCTTTTCCAACGATTCAACAGCAATCTGACATTCAGAAACTAATTGTTTCTTGCAAAGATTAACAACATATTCATATGATGACTGCACCTCAGGGGTCATCTCAGAACCTTGTAGTAACTGCTTCAGAATGGACATAGGTCCTCACGGTTTAGCACCAAATATGAATTCGAATGGCAAAAATCCCATTTGCTTGTTCAGGACTTCCCGATAAATGAACAAAACCCTATCCCAATCTTGTGGGTATCTGCTAGTCACCTTTTCCATAAGTTGTTTATGTGTTTTATTTAGATGTTCTACCATGCCATTGGACATTGCGTGATAGATGATAACTAAGAGATCAGTCAATATTAAATAGTTTCATGACCTGACACTTGGCTTCTGATACAAACTGTGACCCCCTATCAGATAATACTCTTTCTGGGAAACCCAGTTTGCTGAAAATTAGCAAAAGAGCATCAGCCATGTCTGTGGTAGCAAAGTTTTTAAGAGGAATTGCTTCAGGCCACATGTCAATGCACGTTAGGACATTTTTATGCCCTCTAGCCAACGTAACTGAATGTGGCCCTATTAAATCAATGGCCATTTTTGCAAAAGGGCGCACCAAAATATTGGATGCCTGAATTGGAGCTGCATGATATGCCCCATTTGTAGCCACTTGTGGGCATGTCTTACAAGATCTGCAAAATGTTTTTACGTCTTTGGCAACTCCAGGCCAGTAAAAATCACCTAAGACTGTATTATGTTCTAGCAACACCCAATGGCTCGCACAGTTTGCATCATGAGCATGTCTCATTTTTCAATGAATCATCAAACCTTTGCATGTTACCAAATGCATCTTTACTGATTACTGAGGTATGATGTTCATCATCCACCATAACCTCATGAGAGTCACCGCATTTGCAGACAGCCTGTGCTGACTTTCCCAATCATTAATATCCTGAGCTGAACAATCTTCAATACCATTAATGTTTCCCAAAATCAAATCTGCCACTGATTCAATTAACATGCATACTAGAACTTTACCCCTGAAGAAGGGTGTGTCAGTGTACACTTCTACCTTTGGGTAGTGTTCCGCTGTACCTCCAAAAGAGATACACTTTACCTGCCCAGCTGTGTAGCATGAGGGGTCAACAAGAGATCTACATACACCTACTGTAGTACAACCTGTGTCACATAATACTGAAAAGAGTTTGTTATTGACAAAGCCCTTTTGAAAAGTTAATGACCCTCTGCCATCATGTGAAGCCAATGCAGGTAAGGGATGGCCACATGACAGTCCTGTTATGACATCTGGCTGAAAAAGAGTTTTGCATTCAGACCTTGAGATTCATTAGACAAGTCTACACAACAAGCATTAGCATGATTGGTGTTGTCATTGTTTTTATGCACTACACCTAAATTGCTACGAGAGAAATTGTTATTACTCTGGTAATTTCTGTTATTGTCTCTACCATTTTGAGGGTTATTTGAATGTTTAGGGCAATGACACCCTGGACAGTGCTTTGAGGCGGGTAAGTTTTGATTGCTGTCTCCATAATAGGGCCTGTTGACTCTATTTTGATATGAATTATCATACCTGTTTGATCTCTTGTAGCTTTGTTGTGTTGAGTTACCATCATAATACCAATGCAAATTCCCGTGATCGATTTCCAAAATTGTAATGTCCACCATTTCGATCAAGTTCCAACCGAAGTTCCTGTTCATGCTCTGAGATCAAGGTCTTGTGTTGTTCATATGCATCGAGCATGCTGACTCAACAGGTAGAGCTTCCTTAATATTAGTATTGCTGACAACCTTTCCAGGGTGCACCGTCATAAATTGATAAAATCCCAGAGATTCCATAGTTGTTAAGCATTCTGGTTTCCGTTCGTGGATATATGCCAGAAAACCAGGACTTACAGATGATAAACTTGTCCCTCATCATGAGATCCAGTAGGTCCTCAAACGTGCATTTGATTTTTGACAGTTCAATCCATCGATTGAAACATAATTTTATTGAAGAGATAAAATCTTCAAAGTCCTTGTTGGAGTCTGGTATCAGTTTTTTAAATTGTAGTCTATAACCATTTTCATCTAGTTGGTATTTCCTTAAAAGTAATGCTTGAACAGCATCATAATCATTTCTTTTCTCTTCATCCATCGTACAAATGGCTGATAATGTCTCGCCTGTTAATAACAACATCAAATGAACACACCATGGGATTTTTCCAGTTTATGTACCTCACAAACTGTTTCAAAGTCGTTTATAAAACAATAATAACACCATTTTGGTTGAAATTTGGCAAATGCAGTTTGAAACAAGCAGTATTTCCATTCTTGGGAGAGCCTTGATTGTCAGGATTATTTTGTTTATTTTCATTCGTTACCCTGAGTTTTTCCAGTTCAATAGTAGCCATTCTTTGCTCATGCTCAAACTGAGCTTTCTCTGCTTCTATCTCATCTTGCCTTCTTTTCTCATCTTGCCTTTTCTTTTCTGCTATCTCATCTTGCCTTTTCTTTTCTTCTCTCTTTATTTGATCTAGCCTTTTTCTTTCATCTCTCACTATTTCATATTGCATTTTCTTTTCTTCTACCTTATATTGCCTTTTCTTTTATCTCATCTTGCCATTTCTTTTCTGCTGTCTCATCTTCTCTTTTCTTTTCTGCTTTCTCATCTTGCCTTTTTTTTCTGCTGTCTCATCTAGCCTTTTCTTTTCTTCTCTCTCTATTTCATCTTGCCTTTTTCTTTCTTCTTGTTTCATTTTCTCTAAATTAATTCTGTCTTCTATCTCTGTTTCTCCCATCCTTGCTCTTTCTTCTATTTCTAATCTTTTCTCCTCTTTTTCCAATTCTGCCATGGCAAGTTCTTTGAGATCCTGGCCCTGCTTCCCCAGCTCTTGGCCTAGTTTAATGAAATGTTCTAGAGACAACATGTCGTCTCTTTATGTAGACTTACTATCAACTCTCAAGTATAAATGTGCAATGCTAATCAAAAGCAGCACCAAAAGCAAATTCAAATGTACTCAAAAGCATTCAAGTATAAATATCAAGGAATCACCAGACAAAATATGGAGCTTTCAATATAAATTAGGACAATTGAAACAGTAGTGTAAGCAAAAAAATAAAAATACTGACAGGAAGAAAAAATAATAATGAATGTTATGATAAACAAAATAAAATGCTTATCACCACACCAATGACACTACAATGGTGCAAGACACCATTAAAACATGTATCAAATAAATGATAGTAAGGGTAGACCAACGCGATGCAAACAAAAATGAAGGAAAACTGAATAAAAGAACAGCCAACAAACACAAACTACGGTACAAAACATGACTGCACAGCTAGACAAATAGTGAATACAATGATTTCAAAGGAAGCGCTATGCACACGGCTTTTTTCGCCAGGCCTTCCTCTGAAGATTATATAATAGCCCTACAGAACACCTTAATTTTGGGTCCGTCCGAGGAGGGATGTATCCCAAAACTAAGGTCCCAACAAACCTTGCCCACACAGAACACAAATGTACATAGAACATACACAGAAAAAAGAAGAAGGGCTCTATCATAAAATCGCAATAAAAATCAGACTACGAAATCTAGCCCACTTAACATAATGAGATCCTTCTTCAGGAATGCTTCTGAGCAGGACATAACAGGTGCCTCCTTCCCAGCACAATGGTAGAGCAAACTTCTTGACTGTGGTCATCAGTAGCAGACTTGCGCTGACCTCGCCATCTTGTATCTTCTGCCTAAATACTTGAATGCTGAGCAGCTCCCATCTCTGATGAATGCTTTCAAGAATTAATGATGAATTCTTATTGCATGCGTATTATCAGCACATCCTCCAATAAGACCATGTCTTCTGCAGTCGATTGACTAGATAATAAGCTTACTTCAGCGGTTTTCACCAGTAAATTTCACCAGGTTTCATGCACACTTTCAGACCAGCAAATGACAAGCAGGAATAACCTTCACAGCTGACAATGAATGACGAAAAAGTGCAGGTGTCTACAAGCACTCGTTTTTTTTTCAATAATGTCCAAAGCAGGATGTTATTTTCCTGGTTAAAAAAATTACACGAGATAAGTGTTACTTTCTATTCCCCACACTGGCTACCAGTTAAGTGTTGCGTGCTGGAATGTGCTAAAAGCCATCTTGATCATAATGATTTGGGTAGAATTTGTAATTGAAACACAGATCAGCAAAACTTGTAAATAAATGCAGTGGAGTCCGAGGTAACAATTCTTACAATTTATTTGACGATCCACGATACAGGACACTCCACATTTTATAACATCAGCATCAATGATATCTCATAATGCATGGTTATAGTTCATTAAAAGACATGAAGATTAGGTCACAGATGCCGTCCATCAAAGTCCAAATGTCTGCTAAATTATGATTCGAATAAATCGAAATATGGGTAATCATACTTCTCTCTTTCATACCCATATAACTCCATGGCATGTCATCTTGAACTTGCTTCCATCAAACAGAAATATTGAACAACATGCACATAAGCTGGAGCTACCTCAAACACGTTGGAACATCTTGAAAGAAACCGTCGAAATAGGCCGAAAGTGACCGTTACTTTTGCTCAAGCAGACGATAATGCAGATGCGCATGGTACAATTTTATTTTAAACTGACATCAAAATTAAATTCAAAGGTGCGGTTTCAATAGTGGTACATGTTAGTGCTGCTCCCTTTGCGCACAGCTCCACCTTTACTAGTAAACGTAAAGCTGTGTACAAATGGAAGCATGACAGTACTTAAAGTCGTAATGTATGCATTTTGTCACTGCTAGCCATTCTCACCTCTTGCCAGACTTAAGTGTCCAACAATCCCAGATACCAATTTTCTCATAATCTCACTTCTTGTCAGACTTGTGTTCAACAATGCCACCTACTGTTTTTCTCATACAATCTCACATCTCGTCAGATTTAAGTGTCAAACAATCCCAGCTACCAATTTTCTCATAGAGTCTCACCTCCAGCAATTTCCTTTTCTACTTTACTAGCAAATTTATTATTTTGTGTCCTCCAAAAGCAAGATAAGTACTTATCTTCATCCCACTCCTACTGATATCCCATCTCAAGGACAAAACATGTACACTGGATCAATACAAACCTTACAAAGACCCAAAACAATTTTACATGAGAATTATATAATAAATTATATGATACATTGTTTGCATTCAAAACATGGATTCTGGGTCAATAAAAACCTTACAAAGATTTTAAAAAATTATTAATGGAAAGTGTATAATAAATTATACAAGATGCAAAGTTTGTATTATTTACTTGGTAATTGCATGCACCTATACTGGTTCTTTGAAGATTTACATTTTTTAAATTTTATGTGTGTGTGTGCGAGAGAGAGAAATATATTATAGATGTGTGTTCATTAGCATGCCTGTGTCAGTTATAATTTTGTTTTAAAAGAACTGTTAATGCAGTATATTCTTGTAAAGCATGATAAAGATATAAAAGGTAAAGCTAGTCCCATAGCAGAGACTGCCGTAGGGGAGTGAAGTGTTAGGGACTTCATTATACCAAGTCCTGCAATGAGAGGTGGGGTCACCAGTTCCCTTCCTCACTGCCTTTTCTTTCCCTAACTCAAGAGCAAAATCAGTTACTCATTTACAGCAGGGTAGACTAGAGCCAGATGATACTGTGAATTGAACCTGGCACCGTAGCCGCTAGAGACCAGTGCTGTAACCACTCTCTCAATCAGGAGCTCTGTAAAGATATATGGAAATATATTTAAACTTTGCCCTTAACCCTTTTCATACTGAGCTGTTAAAGAAACTTCTGTCGTTAAAAAAAAAAGACAGCATTTTGCCTGTTTTAGGATCTTGTAAGAAATATTGGATTTCAAAGCTGCTTTGGTTTTTTTTTTTTAAAGTTTCTTGTTTGTGAGATACCCTGACATGAAAATCTGAGCCACTGACACTAGTAATGTCATAAACACCAATAAAAAATATTTTCCAGAACTAACATAACACATATTTTCTAAAAATATAACATGGAATGTCCACATGACATTCAGCAAAATGTGCAAACTTTTAATAGAGGCGAAGTAAATCAGTGCAGATTTAATGTAAACATATTTAACACACAAAAAAGGGTGTGTGATAATTAACTGTTTTATTTTACTGATGGATATTTAAAATATAGATTCAAATGTGATGCTGCCAAAATGTCTGACTATCCATTATTTTTAAATTTTGACTAATCCATATGTCTTTTATAGAGCTACACATTTTAGGACATCTAATAACTGATTGCTTTTCATGCAGTAGTTACTTATTTCTATCTAAATCCCAAATAATTTCAGATGTGCCTTACCAAGCTCAGATCATCAACACCAATAAAAGATTGTCCAAGAATGATTATACCAGTGTTGTATTGTTGACAAATGACAATTATGATGAGTCTGGAACAACAGGAAATGGTGTAACTGTGCATTCCATCATTTATCAAGACATATCAGCAGACATTGGTGAAACCCAAAATGAAAATGGGTCACATGACATCAGAAAAAAAAGTGGTGAACTTGATGGGGTTGAGTGCTTCAGGTTGTTCGATATAAGTTGTGGATTTGTAAATTTAGGCCCAACATACAGAGTCTTCCTTTTTTTCCGCTTACCCTCAGGAAAATACAGAACATTCGTATGACCGATAATGACCATCGTCTTTTCCTTATTGTGGAGACATAATGTCTTCTCTTATTTTCGATTTCTTACTTTTGATGAAAAGTTTTTAAAAATTTGTTCTAATGTACAGACTTGTTCTCCAATGATTTTGAACTCTCACAGCCGTATGTTAACACTGAGATAACATTTGAATTAAACAGACGAAGCTTGGTATGTATATTCAATGATCGTAATTTCCAAATGATAATCTATTGAAGGCGCTAGCTGTTCTAGTATGGAGCATGGTTTCACCACAGTCATTTTAGTAAATAATGAAACTTTCAAACTTTAATCCCCGTTCAAGATGAGAGAAGCCTTAGAAAAGTTCATGCTTTAGTTTTGGCATTTATTTGGAGACCAATTTTTTACACAATCTAGTGTTCTGAAAGACACTTAAGAATTAATCATCTGCGAAATAAAGGAGTCCCCCAGGAATTTTCCATTTGTCCATTTTATACCCAATTGTTCATTGTGGGTATAGTTTCTCATAACCCAATCAATAGCTATTCCAAAAAGTAGTGGTGACATAATACAGCCTTGTTTTCTGTTGGTATTGAATTCCCTAATTTACCTTTAACAGGTGTTTCCATAGCAGTAGGCTGGTGACATAGTTGATGTATTTGTGGATTAGTTCTTGGCATTTTTTACACAGTCTAGTAATTTGAAAGGACACAATTAATACATACAGGAGAGAAGCCTTATAAGTGTGATGTTTGTGGATTAGGGTTTATTGCTGTTCACAGTTGTTCCCATTTAGTAATTTGAAAGGACACATCAGGAGAAATTATTACATCTGACATTATGTTGATATAAGTTGTGGATTTGTAAACAACATACAGAGTAAGGAAATACAGAACACTTATGAACATGATGTTTGTGGTGTAATGCTAACACATTGTTCTACTTTGAGAAAATTAAAAATAATACAGACTGGAGAAAAGCCTTACAAATGTGATGTTTGTGGAGTAAGGTTGTGGATTAGGGTTTACACAGTCTAGTAATTTGAAAGGACACAAATTAATACATACAGGAGAGAAGCCTTATAAGTGTGATGTTTGTGGATTAGGGTTTACACAGTCTAGTAATTTGAAAGGACACAAATTAATACATACAGGAGAGAAGCCTTACAAGTGTGATGTTTGTGGAGTAGGGTTTACATGGTCTTCTCATCTGAAAGTTCACAAATTACTGCATACTGGAAAAAAGCCTTACAAATGTGATGTTTGTGGAGTAGGGTTTACACAGTCTTGTGATCTGAAAGTTCACAAAAGAATACATACTGGAGAGAAGCCATACAAGTGTGAAACTTGTGGTGTTAGGTTTACACAGTCTAATGATCTGAAAGTTCACAAAAGAATACATACTGGAGAGAAGCCATACATTTGTGAAACATGTGGTGTTGGGTTTGCACGGTCTTCTTATCTGAAAGTTCACAAAAGAATACATACTGGAGAAAAACCTTACAAATGTGATGTTTGTGGAGTAGGGTTTAAACAGTCTAGGGATCTGAAAAGACACAAATTAAGACATATAGGAGAGAAGCCTTCAAGTGTGATGTCTGTGGGTTGTAGTCATTGCCCATGACTCGCATCCATATGTCAAGACTGGGACATAGGTGGAGCGGTATACAGCCATCTTCATTTTCTTACCAACCTCTCTCTTGCTGAGGAATCCTCGATTTATGGCCTGAAATAGTCTCCCAGCTGTTGCTTTTTGAGTGGCCAACTCTTCTTTAATGCCTCCCTTTCGGTCTATAACAGCTCCGAAGTATTTAAAGTGGTCGACCTGCTCCAGGACCTGTTCTCCCAGCTTAATCTGATGTCTTCTTTATTCTCGTGATATCACCATGGATTTTGTTTTAGAGCTGCTTATGACCATCCCTCTCTTCTCCAGCTCTTCCTTCCAGACTTGCAGGTTGGATTGGAGATGTGCCTCTGATTTAGCAATCAGGGCAACATCATCAGAAAATGCCAGCTCTGAAATACAGACCTGTCTCATCTTCCAGTACCCCACTGAATACTTTCTTGTTCTCTCCTTACACGCCTTGATGACATCATCCATGAGGAGTATGAAAAGATAAGGTGACAGGATATCACCTTGTCTTACACCAGTGGTGGTCCTGAACTCTTCTGACTTATGGTTTGCTGTCCTCACATAATTTCTGCAAGACGTGTAGAAGCTCTGTATAGCATGAATCAGAGGTGCTGGAATGTTCTTCCTTGCCAAACAGTCCCAAAGTTTGCTCCAGGGGACTTTGTCAGACGCCTTTTCCAGATCTATGAAACAAAGATGGATCTCACTCTTATACTCAAGGGCCTTTTCACTCAGCTGTCTGAGTGTGAAGGTTAAGTCTTGAGTACTTCGGTTTGCTCGGAATCCGCACTGGACCTCATCCAATTGTGGCTCAGCTAGGCGTCGGAGTCTCTGCTCTAGGATTCTAGAGTAGATTTTACCAGGGACACTGAGAAGGGATATGCCTCTATGGTTTCCACATTGTTGATTGTCAACCTTTTTGAAAATTGGTGTTAATGTTATGATGGCAATCTACCAATCCTTTGGTATGGTCTTGTTGCACCACGCTGCCTGTAGGACCCTTAAGAGTAATAGGTCGCCTAATGCTCCCATGTACTTAACCATTTCTGGGGAAGACAAAGAGAGCAAATACTGGACAGTTTGACATAATGGCATGGAAAGAAGTCAACAGCAGAATTGATAAATTGTACTGGTGACAGGAAGTTGTGGAGAGACATGATCACCTATGTCACTAAGCATGGTACTTGAAGAAGAAGAAGACAGGAACTGTCTTCATGTTCTTTTGGAATGTAGAAAAAATACACACTGGAGATTATTCTTACATGGTTGATATATTTTGTGACTGAAAAATATTTATTCATAGTTTTTATCCACTGAAATACGTTGTTCCCATCGCTTGTTAGAATCAAGATGAAAACTGTCCAACTGGTTGATATTTAATTTTGCACTGATTGTACCATTTAATTCAGCATTAACATCTTGTAATTATTTTCTGTTAATATTTTGAACTACTTCTGTTAATAACCTTTATCTAAACCAGCATGTCCTTCACATTTCTGTAGCATCAGTAGTCAACTGTTCATGGTTCACTTGAAATATGTTTTTCAGTACACATGAAATTATACCTGGATATGTTGGTTTGTTTTGTTTGACAAGTTTTCTCCCCCAATGCGTGAGCGTATTTGGTTTTGTTGGTTGTGTTTGACAAGTTTTCTCCTTAAATATAAGAGCATGTCTGGTTTTGTTGGTTGTTTGACAAATTTTCTCCTTAAATATAAGAGCATGTCAGGTTTTGTTAGTTGTGTTTGACACGTTTTCTCCCTAAATATTAGAGTATGTCTGGTTGTGGTGACAAGTTTTCCCTCTGAAAATGATAGCATGTCTAGTTTTGTTTATTATATTTGACATGTTTATTCCCTAAAAATGAGAGTATGTCTAGTTTTGTTTATTATATTTGACATGTTTATTCTCTAAATATGAGAGCATGTCTGGTTATATTGGCAGATTATTTTCCTTTAAATAGCCCATTTCTGGTTAAATTGATTGTATTTCTTCTTCTTCTGCGTTCGTCCTAAAAAGGACGTTTGTTACGTTGTGTTGCAGTTTACAGCAAAGCTGCGATATCCGCGCCTTTCGGCCCGACACATCCATTTTCAGCATGGCATTTTTGGGACCGGGTTAGCCTTCCCTCTTCGATCCCTAATCTCTCAGCCAGACTGCAGTGATGCAGCCTGTTTCCAGGATCACCACTAGGAAGTGGAGTAGGGTCTTGGTCTGCTCTGATTCGCTGACCCTGACGCAAGCAGTCAAGCTGTGGGTCGCTTACTGCATTCCTCACTTTTGAAGCGTCTACTTTGTATTTGACGAGTGTTTTCTTGTACAGTAGAGTGTGTCTGTTTATTGTGGCTGGTTATGTGTGACAAGATTTTAAAAATATATTGTAGCAAGGGTCAGCAACATGTAGGTCACAGGATAATATTTGATACATATCTAAGTGATGAAAGGGTGTTTGAGGAAGGGGAGGGGGAATTTAGGCTATCAATATTTTGACTAGTCCTGTGTCAATCAATCAATACCCTTCAGCTCCCCAGGGAGTATAGACCTTCAACAAACACATGCAAAGTCATGTGCCATCCACTCAAGTTCTTTCCATGTTTCCTCATTATTTTCACTTCTGTATCTAGTTCTCTTCTCCATGTGTTATTTGGTCTACGTCTGCTTCTCTTTTCTGGGAATTCCAGAACAAAGACTGCCATGTAATGCTATCAACAGGCCTTCTCACACCGGAACAATAATATATTTATATTTAATTCTGAAAACAGAGCCACCCCATAGAACTCTTATCTATCGCCAGTGTCTTCTTCTCATCTCTTGTTCCACTGGCATATGTCTTGTTCTTGTCATTAGTTCCACATTTGTGACTTTGTTCCTACCATTTCAATTCTCCTATTCTACACAAGCACCCATTATTGAAAGTGTAGCTTTTTGGTTGTTGTTTTCATTGTTCTCCATGTCTCAGAGCCGTATAATAGAACTGACGTGACGTTTGAGTTGAAGACTCTTATTTTCATGTTGGACTTAATTTCTCTTGATCTCCATATGTTTCTCAATGCAATGAAAGCTCCTCCTGCTTTTTGTATTCCTACTTTGATATCATTGTCGCAGAGTTTGCTCCAGGGGACCTTGTCAAATGCCTTTTCCAGATCTAAGAAACAAAGATAGATCTCACTCTTATACTCAAGAGCCTTTTCACTCAACTGTCTAAGTGTGAAGATTAGGTCTTGAGTACTTCAATTTGCTCGGAAGCCACACTGGACCTCATCCATTTGTGGCTCAACTAGGTGTCCGAGTCTTTGCTCCAGGATTCTAGAGTAGATTTTACCAGGGACACTGAGAAGGGATATGCCTCTATGGTTTCCACATTGTCCGTTGTCACCTTTTTTGAAAATTAGTGTTATTATGGCAATCTCCTAATCCTTTAGTATGGTCTTGTTACACCAAGTGTGATGTATGAAAATCGTGCGCTCTCGACCGGTCACTTTAATCCCGTGGGCGCCCCTCACTATTTGTGGTCAAGAACAACAACAACATGGATTTCCCTCGTTTGCTAATTAAGCATGCAAAGTTAAAAACGTGGAAGCCAGGTTTCTCTATCGCCTATCTCCGATCCTAGTTTAGCCATGCCTCATGTCTTTGTTTCAAGCACTAAGAACTCAGATATTTAGATTCATAAACTTTCTTTCCTTTTAAAAGGGGTTTTACCTGCTGTCAGGCTTACGTCAGCACATCAGCGGCTGGTCCTTGAAAGAGGGGAAGGGCTGGGCAATGAGTTTTGTAGCTCCCTAAGACAAGAACGGGTCTTTAATTGTAGGCAAAAGGGGTGAGAACTTCATTTAACGGCAATCTCTTTGTTACGTCCCCTGGAGCAACGCAAAAAGCGAGATCAAAAGAGATTTAGCTCATGGCCAGAATCTACGCGAGCGGTATTCGTGTGAGAAAAGACTTTCATTCGCAGACAGCAAATTTGCTCAAACTGGACGGAGGTGTTACTTCTCGCGTTAAGGAAAGAAAGTCCAGTGATTTAGTATATATGCCCATCTCACAGAATTCAATTATCAGACTGCTATCAAGATTTCTGGAATGGTCTAGCGCGCATTTTTTGGAGTCTTATTTATTTGGATTTCCTATAGAAATATCGTGGAGATTTATTTCAGTTCTTGTGTTTGCGGTAAAAATATATATTTAGTTATTAGCATCTAAGTGATTTAATTGTTTGAGTTTCATTATATTTTCACTTGGATTTTTGTGTTAACTAAATAACGTATTAAATAAACATATAGCAAAGTTCTCCCGCTGTAAACGTAAATTTAATTACCCGAGATTTCCCCAGTGAGATATGTTTTAAATAATTAATAAGGCGCGAAGCGATTGATAATTGATGTAATACCATTTAATTCTATTCATATGTGTGTAATTTTCTAAACGACTAGTGTTCATATCTTGTGTTTAACCGTTAAGGAAAACTAGACACTCGCGGTTTTTTAAAAATATATATAATTAAATACTGGAGTGGTTAAAATAGTCTTACCTAAATCAAACGAGTGTTGGGATATGTTTTATAATATGATTTTTTGTATGTCTATTTTCTACATATAGGCTGATCATACCTTTGCATCCTAGCATTTGTTATGGTCTTACTGACTTTGGTTCTTACAACATCCAGCCATTATTGCTGTTAACTAAATCTTCGTGTTTCGGCTCCTGTGCGGTCCACCTCTCCATCCATGAGAGCGGTAAAACCAAGAACATACACAATAATTTTTTTAAGCATAACTGGAGAAGAACAATTGCCAGAAGTCATTTTCACATAAATATTACTGACCTGCTGTGGCAGAATTTAGATCACCAATATTTTACATATGACAGTAAACGTTTTCCTACTGGATTACCCCATTAAAGAAAACTCACTGGTCATAATCGGCCATCACTTCATTGAACAGCCGAGGAGTATCATTTCCTAAAGTTCTTTTCATCACGTCATAGAGTGTCTTAGCCACCTGCGGCGAGATCACACCGGAACAATAATATATTTATATTTAATTCTGAAAACAGAGCCACCCCATAGAACTCTTATCCTAAACACTAACTGCAGTGAAAAGAGGAACATCCTGGAACAAAGAACACCCTCGATTTTCAGCGACTACTGAAAAATTAGCTGTCAGCAAAATCCCATTAGTCTGGGGTTGAAAATTGACAAAATCAAAAGACTGATTAAGTTTTGTACCTGCTAGGGTTTTTTTTTCATATTCCATGGAATGCCTGATTCAACGATTGGTAAGTGCATCTGAAAAAGTGGCCACTGTATGCGTGCATTTGAATGAACGAAATTAGATAACCTTAATCTCTTTTCTTGTTAACATCAGTATACTTAATTTCTTCCTGTGTTTTTCCCCTTTCCCTCACTAATCTGCTTAGTCACAGGATAGAGTAAACAGTAAGAACCTGTTATTTTTCCCCTTACTGATTTTCGCATATCCCATTTGTTAAAATTGATCTCTCTTTGGGTTAATTACCTCTGATGGGATTTTCTTGGGTTTGTTTCCTTTACAAGAGGGAAGGGCCTATTGAGATACTATTTTTCCCACCTTGTCTGTAACTATGCTTTATAAATGTAACATGATTTATGTTGTGCTTTTCTTTGTTTAGTGATAATAAACTTAATAATCCTTTACTTACCGTATTGGTCAAACCCTTTTTCCCATTATATGTTATACGTAGTTTGTATTCACATTTGTGCATATGTGTCACCAAATTGGTGTGTGTACATGAGTGTAGGGTAACTTGTAACAATTGTTTAGCAAGGAGAGTAAGGGCATCTGAAGTTAAACTTAAGTCGTAAGATAGGCTAGATTAGAGCAACCCCTCTATCCAGAGACTGTCCTTCCTCTTGCCCTATCACCCTAGTGAACCAGCAATCTATTTCTTACCCCTTTTCTCACATAGATATCACTATCACCTCTGCTCAGACGGGACCATAAATTTCTCAGACCTATCTCTTCAAAAATTACGACACCAAGATGCTTGTAGGACCCTTAAGAGTAATAGGTCGCCTGCTGCTCCCATATACTTAACCATTTCTGGTGTTATGCCATCTTCTCCTGCTGCTTTACCCATCTTGATTTTCTCCAGAACTCCGCCTAGGCCGGTCCCAAGCCCAGCTGAAAAAGGAGGAGGGCAGCCTGCATGGAGGCCGTAAAGAGGCAGCCCCTACACCATGCAAAGGCACAACAGGCCAATCACCTGTTTGCTTTAAACTTTTGATTATGAGAACTACAAGAGAGAAAACCGGACTGATTCTAAAGGCGATGAACTGGAACGGACTACGGACTATGACTTATGGAACTTGGAACACAAGAGAAGTATAAATGGGAAAGAAGAGGAGCCAGTGGAAGAGATGAGGAAAGCAAAACTAGACAAGAACAAGGAGTCATGGATCTCGATGGCAACACGCTGCTCTACAGTGGTGTACCCACATCTGAAAGAGCTAAAGGGGGCGTGGGTTGCATTGTGGCCAAAAACCAAAGGGATAGTATCAATGGATGGAACTTTGTCTCGGAACGCATTATGGTCCTAAAACTAAAAGAAGGACGTTTGGAAGGAAGAGCTGGAGAAGAGAGGGATGATCATAAGCAGCTCGAAAAAAAAACCATGATGATATCAGTAGGAAAGAAGACACCAGATTAAGCTGGGAGAACAAGTCCTGGAGCAGGTCGACCACTTTAAATACTTTGGAGCTGTCATAGACTGAAAGGGAGGCATCAAAGAAGAGTTGACTACCCGAAGAGCAGCAGCTGGGGGACTTTTTCAAGCCATAAATTGAGGATTCCTCAGCAAAAGAGAAGTTGGTAAGAAGACGAAGATGGCTGTATACTGCTCCACCTATGTCCCAGTCTTGGCATATGGATGCGAGTCATGGGCAATGACTACAACCCACAAAAGCCAGATCCAAACCTCAGAAATGAGGTATCTGAGGAAGGTGGTTGAAGTAACAAGAAGAGACATGGTCCGCAACCAGACGATACATCAGTGTTTCCCAAACTATTTTGGGTCACCGGCTCCTTGACTCCCAGGGCATGTCCGGAGCGCGCCCCCCCCCCCATTTCATCACAGTACATAAAAAAATGTAAAGAGTGAAAAATAAAAGCAACTTTAATACAGTAACTTCTAATTGCCAGATTTATCACATTCTAATATAAAGCTACAGGTATGCTTATTTATTAACTTAATTTAAAAAGAACAACTTAATTACTTAATGCAGTAAAACAGACAGTAGTATGCGAAAGTAAATTAGTAACAAACTTACTTCATTTTTAACTTCAGTGAGATGAATATGCCTGGTGTAGTGTTATCCGCTTCTCAACATCAGGGTGAAAGTTACTTAGATGGAGTCTCAGATCCCCATGTTTAGTTATCTGCAGTCTGTTTCTCTGCTTCGAAAGAAGTTGGACATTCATGCTCCACTAAATACGATGTTGGAAAGGCAATACAGAACATCTTAACCTTTCCCCACACTGCAGGGTAGCGTTCAGAGATTTCTTTCTGCAACCAAAAGTCTTGATATGATTTTTTGAACATTGGCTTAAGCTCAACGTTATTTTGTAGCAATATCAGTTCCTCTTCCACCTTTCCTAGTTCCTCACTGCACGTGTTCAGGAATGGATTTATTATCCAGTCTGGAATAGTAATCAAAAGAAGATCCTGAAAACTCTGAAACATGTCTTTATGCAGCATATCTAGGTGCGCACAATATACTTGAAGATTATCCTCTCGTACTTTGTCTTTCTCTACCAACTCTAAGAGGCTGGGAAATTGGATTAACTCGCAATGGCCAATATTACATTTGAATAGCGTTAATTTGGCCAGAAACATAGAGACAACAGATTTGACTTTTATAAGATTAATATCATTTCCTTGCAGTTGTAGATTTATTTCATTAAACTTTGTGAATAAATCTGACAAATATGCAATGTCATGCCTGATATTCGTTAGTTCTGTACTGAGTGAAGCATGCGAGTCTTTGAAGAATTCTACTACAGTTTCAAAAAGAGCATAAAAGCGTCTCAGACAATTTCCTTTTGAGAGCCACCTGACTTCTGTGTGCTTCAGCAAGCATTCAAACTGTTCATCATTCTCAGTACAAAGCTCTCGAAATAGTCGAGAATCGAGAGCATGGGACTTAATTTTGTTAATCACTGTGATACCAGTATTTAATGATTTGTGAAGCCGATCACTTAAATTTTTTGCAATAAGATGTTGTCTATGAATTACACAGTGTATTGTAAATATACCAGGTACAGCTTCTTTTAAGAATGCGATAAACCCGCGGTAACAACCTATCATTGATGGTGCCACATCTGTTGCACAAGCAAGAATGTTAGTAAGCAGAATGTCCTCTTTGAAAAATTTCTCTACTACACGAAATATTGACTCTCCTTTTGTATCAGTTACTAGTTTCTTAGCAAATAACAACTCTTGAACCAAGCTTTCATCTTTTAGGAAGCGAACATACGCAAGAAGCAAAGATTCGTTGCCTTGCAAAGTTGACTCATCCAACTGCAATGCAAATTCTGTTGTCCTAAGTATGTTGCACACTGTATTTTCAACATTCTCAGCCATTGCATCTATTCTTCTGTGAACAGAGGTATAGCTGAGCGGAATTGCTTTAATTATTTGTTCAGGTGACTGATACAAGTATGGTTGTATAATATCTGATTTATTTTATCCTTCCACTGTTAATATTTCCTCCTTGAAGACTCGCTGTTAATACGCCACTGATAAATCAGTTAATGTTTATATGGAGGGTACTGTTGATAATACTACGGTTGTGTGTTGGTGTCATAAGTGAGGTGTGTATAGGTACATTCACACACTACAGGTACACACATCAGAGGCATGGAATGGTGTAACGGCAGGTGAAAGTTAATGACGGTTTATTACACCACAACACGTTACGTTAATATAGAATACACAGTCATAGTCAAATTACAGTTTACAGCAATACAATAATAAAGTACTCCTCACATCTCAGAATCATGCAGATACTACAATATCCATGGCCTCCTTAAAGATACTCCTCAACTCAGCGCTATCCACCTGTCCTCACATTAGCGCTATAATATTCTAATAATGGATCCTCTAGCAAACGGGCATCATCGCCGTGCTAACATAAATATGGCCTCCTCACAGATAGCAAACGGACATCATCGCCGTGCTACTGCATAAATAGCATCCTCAAGATACTTCTCACATAAGCGCTATCATAATAATAATGGATCCTCCTCAAAGTAAATATGGCCTCCTCACAGATAGCAAACGGCTCACATCATCGCCGTGCCACTGCACAAATAGCATCCTCAAGATACTCCTCACATAAGCGCTGTCATAATCTAATGAGTCCTACCAGCAATTTCTCACAAGACTCCATACCCAGCAGTCTGCAATAATCTCGCCTTTACTCATCTTAGCGCGATTATATCACAATATAAGTCAATGGATCCTAACATCTCAAAATACACACAATACTGCTCATCCAGCAGTTTGCAATAATCTCACCTATCAACATGTCTTCACATATCAAAAATTATCCTCTCTAAGGAAATAATGGCCTACACAAATAATGGCCTCTTATCTTCAGCACTGCGCAGGCTTACCATCGAAAACACACACCGTGGGGCCGACCTCTCCAGTCGATGCCCAAAAACTCACTGCCCACGGGAATACACATCTCCCGCCTAAAACAGATACGAGACCCGGCTGTTCAAAAAACACCGCTCAGTCTCACTACTTGCACGGGCTAGAGACAAATAGCTAAAACACCCGTAGCTCAAAACAGTTCGGAGTGAATAAATCTCCACAATTGAACTGACTAGCGTTCACACGCTTTCTAACTTTACTTCTCGAACATACGAGAGAATTCCCCTATTACAATTTAACCTAACATTAAAGACAATCACGTCTTCAAGCAACGACAACCCATAATCTAATCTGCTCACCTAACATTTTCCAGATCACTTCCCTTTCCATTAAAATTACTGGCAACAGTTTGCCACCCCGTCCAGGAAAAAAATGATTTATCATTTTTTTTGAAAATTTAAGACCCAAAAATTTAAAGGTTAATGAAATTATATCCTATGGCTACCAAAAATGTACCTATGACAAGTGAAAATAGTAAATCTACAAAAAATATCAGCAATAAATTTAAATAACAAGTAAATTATCCAACATAATCATGCAAGCATAGTAAAATTAATCTAATACAAAACCAAACTAAGTACATTTAGTACAAACTAAACAGAAAATAAACTATTGTAAGAGAAAAGACAAAATATGAAATGGGAATATGATAAGAATCAAATAGAATCTTAAGATGACAATGAAGACAACAATTCCATACATGTAAAACAAATAGAACTATAAGAACCAATTACATTATCTAAAATCACATAATTAAGTTAACAATACAAAGAATGAAAGTATAAATAGCGTAACACGAAAAAAAAGTATACAAGAAGTATGAATTACATCAAAGATGAAACACGGAAGCATGAACAAAATATTAGACAATACTGAAAAGACAACAGAAAAGATGTAAAGAAATGACGAATAGTCAACAAAGAGAAATGAAAGTAAAGATACAAATGTAAAGAAAGTTGGTAACAATACCTTACAATAACTATCCAAATGTAACAACGTATTGTAAAATACAAAAATGCTAAAGTGTATATATATATTAACACAAAAAAGAAAGCTTATGACAAGCACAGCATAATAAGTAATTTAACTAAATTATAAACTTATACATAACTAAAAATAAATTACATCAAATATCACCCAAACAAAAAATTATTAACGATAACACACGTTTTGCATTGACGCATAGTCAAGTGCTAACAACCAAAAAATACATCCAAACATCACAACATTTTCAAAGAATTAATGTCACTACATAATAGTAACCTTAACATACAATCTAGCGCTGGCGCAGAAAAAATAAATATCACAATGTCCAAAACACATTTTTCAAAAAATTACAATACAAAAAATGTTTCTTATCGTTAGGTTAAATAAAAATAGTATTTTTATTTCTAAGTAATATGTAGCTATAATTAATAACTAACAATTAAATTAGCTGAGTAATATAAAAATAATCTTATCTTTCAACAGACACACATCAAAACGTGTAAGTTTTTTTATTCTCCCTTTTTAAAAAAAATACATCACAGAAACGTTACATGGGGTAACACACTGTTGAACTGCTTACAAAGTTATAAATATATAAGTGTAATATTATTTATCTTAACTATGTATTATAATCAGATATCTAAATTCTTTAAATGAACAAGAGTATCAGCCGTTGCTGTTAATTCTACCAATTCCATTTAATCTGAACTTTAAGTTAATAAGTTTAAATTATCAAATGTTATAATTTAGCAAAAATGGAAACCAAGTTTGAGAATATATCCTTAACTTCAACGCAAAATCATTAATAATACATACAAGTTACGTTTAAAATTACCTTTCACTAAACAATTAATTCAAATAATCTGTATATAAATATGTTAACTAAACATGGTATCAAACCCATGATGAAAAACAAAACCAAAATTTTAAGTAGTGAATAAAACACTCAGGACTATCTATGAAAATGACTATTACATTGTCTCAGTAAATGAGTTTGTGCAAGAAATCAACTAATGCATAATTAAAATACAGTCATATAAGTAACAACCAAAAAATTATGGCAATCAAATGTTACAAAGAAATTACAAAATATTCCATTAACAACATATAAAGTTCTATACTAAGGAATACAATAACATTCACTGTTTGTAAACAAAACAAAAATAAACAGGACCTTTAAAAAAAAAAAATTCCTTCGAGGTCTTGCGAACATCTCATCAACACGCGAGGTGACATCATGACACGGTGGGTTAATGTACTGGCTAGGTTCGCTTGAATGGACAAATGGCACATAGTGATCTACATCTCTCCCAGGTAATGTAAAATTAGAATGGTGACTCCCCTCACAAAGTCGCTCGCTATCAGACAATATAAATGAAAATATCTATTTTAATCCATGGTAAGATTAAGAGGGAACACGGAAAATTCACTATACAATTACCCAATCTCCGTGGTGGTGTAAGGTTGTGGCCCTTCTGCGATGTCAACAACTCTCGTCACATAGCAGACAACACAGAAGTCTTAGGGACAACTTGACCTATTCACGGTCGTCAGTGCGGTAGGCTGAAAAAATTTACTACCTTCACAAGACCGAGATGCTCTCTCAAAATTACAAGCATGACAAGAAAAAGCATTTAAGAACTTATTACTGTTCCTATTACTCTGATTGCTAATAATCTTGCTCTTATGTGGAGCATAGTTAACCTGGTTACGATCTCTTTTTTTGCTATTGAGAGCATTGTTATTTGCTCTATTGAAATAGTTGCACTGATTTAAATCCCAGTTTGCACAGTTACGGTTAACATCTTTTCTTAGGTAAGAATGTCCACTAGATAGAACTTGTTTTTCCCCAGACAAATTATTACTAGGTTGATAGTGTTGCACACAGTTATTTCTACCATCATTTCTACAATTCTTAGGATCAAAATGTTGAAATCTGTCTAATTGCTTCTTGTTTTTAGGAGAAAAAACGTTATCATATAATGAACTCCCTCTAACCTCAGGGTTATGTCTCCTATCAAAACTGTTTTTAACTTTGCTTGGGGCAATGTATTTAACAAATGAGTCACACTGCCTTGACTGGGTATGACTAGAAGGTTTGACAATCTCTTTATTTTTTTGCACAACATTTGTTTCCTTCATGGAACAAGCAGTGGTATGTTTGTTACTTGTTACCAATTTATCAGATCTGTCAATAAATACGCGGTTGGTTTTTAACACACTGACTTGAGATTTAGTACTGTTTCTTTCCTTATCTACAGGACTGCCTATTACTGTAGAATTCTCTTTGTTGGACTGTCGCCAAGAAACAATATTATTGGAAATAGCATTGGTATTGCGTTGGAAGTTATATTTCCCACGAAACGACCTATGTCCACCATTCTTGACCATAGAATCCGCAAAAAGTGTATAAGGCTGGCTTTTTGCTTTAGTGCTCTGATGATAAGCAACTTTCTGTCTATCACTGTCAACATTGACAGAAGACCACATATTGCTATTCAAGACTACGTCAAGCAGACCATCTATTCTTCTTCTTGCTTCTGCAATCTCAATGTCTCTAAGTGCAATCTGTTCACTTAATTTCTTGTTTAAACTCTCAGCTTTTAAGACCTTGCAGCTTTCCTCTGCTAGCAAATTTTCAATCTTAATCAATTTGTCTTTCTCCATCATTAACTCTTTCACTCTCTCTTTATCAACCCTCTCAATCTCAATATCATGACTATTCGTAAGCCTATCAACCTTCTCTATGGATATGGTATCCTTTTCTTTAATTTGGCGACCAAAAATCGCATCGTCACTTAACAGATCAGTAAGTGTTTCATTACACAACTTCTCATATTTCTTAATCTGAACTTTTAATTTCCCAGAAATCTCCGTCTTCTCTTGAACTTTTTGAGTCAGATTTCTAACTTCGCCATTTTTTTTTTCCATCTGAGCTTCCATCTCTTTAATTTTGCACAATGCCGAGTCTAATTTTGCTCGAACACAAGCAAGCTCAGAATTTGATTTACATAAATCACCTGTAAGTTTAGTCACTTTTTTATGTAGCTTATTCACTTCAGCAGTACTTTTTAAGCAACTTACCTTTGCTCCTGTGTACTCTGTTTTACGTCTCCTATTCGCTTCTCATCCTTTAACTCTTCTTTCTGGTCACTATGGATGCCGTCGCGCAATAACGTACGCATACTCTTCAATATGTTATCACGTTTGTTACCAATATGCTTGTTTAAAAACAGACGAAGGTCCAAAACTAACAACCTCGCTAGATCCTTAGCCATACTCACATGAGGAATTGACTGAAATCTCTCATCAGCAAACTCTCTTAGAGCTTTCGATGCACAGACCAAAAACCTGTCCATAACATGTGACTCAAGCTCTGGGCCTTTTAATCCCTGATAATCTGTCCCCTCTTGAAACAGATACTCTAATACAGGTCTCATATCCTCCGGATCTGTATCACAATCCATTGTGACTTGTTTACTTAGTCAACCATATATGTCTTAATTAAACTTTCACTATACCAAATCAATTATCTTTTTAAGAAAATGCAATTATTTCTCAGTCACTGCATCATCAATTCCTGTACATTCTTCTTCTTCTTCCGTCCTTAGCCACCGACCGTCAAAGCAGTCAGTGGCCATTACGCCTAGTGGCGTCTTAGGGCAACAGCAGATAGGTTTTCTTTGCCATTGTTTCCCATCACGCCTAGTGGCGTCTGTAGGGCAACGGCAAATCAACCCATTTGCTGTTGTTTCCGTAATCAGACATTATTCATGCATCAACATATTCCTGCAATCAATCGATATAATTATCGACCACAAAACAACAGTTCAACAGAATAAGTGATGTATTCAAGAATAGGCAGGCTCGCCGACATGCAAAAAGTAGCACAATTCACACACATACAAAACCACTTATCTGAATATAATTCCGTCCTTTCCGCCAAGACACTGGATATCACATAGTTCTGCGGTTATAAAATACTCCACTGCAGAAAGGTACAAGAACTTGACTGTCTTCTCTCCAGGTTCTTGCCACAGAACAGAACGTGCTCAAACAATGCATCAGATGACAGGAACCAGGGCACAGCAACCTCTGCAAATCTTGATTTGAAGCATACGTGCAATCGAACTCTCCAAAATACTGCACCTATAGTTGAATCTGAATATGGAAAGACTGGAACAAGCACTGTAACAATTATGGCATGAATGTCGCTATCAGATAACAGCTGTTTGATATCCAAACCAACTGATAAAGTTAGTTTAGTTGCTACACACGCCAAGATATGAGGATGGATATGCGCAGTCAGCTGATACCTGTGTACAGTTGAATAAGCCCCGCCCACACAGAGCCATCTATAACACAGTTCAGTGTTCCCACTTGTAATGACTGGTCCAGAATCTGACCTATTTTACTCTCTTGCTACAAATACACACCAGCGTTGAGGTAACAGTCTCTGAATCATATACGCCACACAGGCACTTCTGAATGATCCTAAACTACGCCACACAGGCTATAAACGCGAATACATAGGTGTTAGCTCCTTCTAGACTGAAAACCACCACTGATAATACTCCACTCATCTTTTGGTGGTTGCGTGAGTGGGTGGTGTACCGTGTTAGGAAGGTTGGTTGAGTGCGTGCGTGTTGGAACAATCACTCACAACACAGGTACGCACGTAGAAGTCATAGATGGTTATAAACACTGGCCACCACTGATAATACTATAATTTCCTAATATCTGGCCAGTACTGATAATTCATTTAATTTGCAGTCACTGATAATATCTTATGTATAATATAACTGTACTCACAAACTCCCTTATAGCTGGCAAAATCAAATTTTCGATTGTGTGAGACTTTCCAGATTTAGCTATCAGCAATGAAATTTTGTATGAAGCTCACAAACCATCACAGCATTGATGTGAAGTGTTGACAAACATGTCATGAACAGTTTTACGTTTCTGAAAGTTTTCACGAAGTGACTGAAAATATGTCAAACTTTTATCTTTTTAAATTTGTAACATTACAAATTACTTTGACTTTTCAGCATTGTAATTACTGACAGCGCATCTGAGAAGATAGCTACTGGTTTTTCTGTCATTAGGAATTCTGCTGCAGTAGAATATATATATATATATATATATATATATATATATATATATATATATATATATATATATATATATATATATATATATATATATATATATATATATATATATATATATATATATATATATATATATATATATATATATATATATACGAGGGACAGTCAAAAAGTAATGCCTCGTAATTTTTAATTTCATTCAATAGGCAAGAAAACAGATAAACTTCACATTGAAATGTAGCCCCAAGTCTGAACTTCAAAAATGTATTTCTCAATGTAGTCTCCGTTATTTGTTACAGTTTTTGTCCATCTTCTCACAAGGGCGCGTATCCCCGCACGGTAAAAATTTGTGTCCTTTTTCCTAAACCACTGGCGTATGGCGCGTTTAAGGGTCTCGGTGTCCTCAAAGTGATGTCCGCCAAGATCTTCTTTCAGTGGTTCAAACAGATGGAAGTCAGAAGGTGCAAGATCGGGACTGTAAGGGGGATTTGGTAATAATGTCCAGCCAAATTCTGCAATCGCATCAATGGTGCGTTTAGCAGTGTGTGGCATGGCATTATCGTGCAACAGTAGTGCAGTTCTCTGATCTTTTAATGGGTAAAGTCGCCGAAGACGACCTCTAAGCTTCTTCAAAGTTTCAATGTAACGGTCTGCATTCACCGTGTTTCCCTGTTCCAAGAAGTCGAGAAGAATCACACCCTTCTCATCCCAAAACACGGAGGCCATAACTTTCCCTACAGATGGTGAACTTTTGAACTTCTTTCTTGTCGGCGATGTTGTGTGATGCCATTCCATTGACTGCCTCTTAGATTCTGATTCAAAAAAATGAACCAAAGTCTCATCACCTGTCACAATATTCGATAAAAACTCTTTGTTGTGTGGAGTCACTGCAGTAGACAGACGGCCAGTCCGCTTTGCGTCAGCCATTGAGGATTGACCTACTTCAGCTTTGTCACAACGATGTACCCAACGTCAGACAGTGCTAACATCCACTGTTGAATCTCCATAAACATTCTTCAAACGTTCGTGGATGCGAATTGGGGTCTCGCATTCAGCATTGAGGAATTCTATGACATAACGTTGTTTTAACCGAACGTCTTTGGCAGCCATTTTTAACTGTTACAGTGGTGCCACCTGTTAGTGAAACAGGTTGGTAATGCTATGCAATGCAGAAGAGTGTTTGAGGAATCCTGCTAAATTTACAAATTGCACACCGATGCAGTATTTACATACATAAAAAATAGGAGGCATTACTTTTTGACCTCCCCTCGTATATATATATATATATATATATATATATATATATATATATATATATATATATATATATATATATATATATATATATATATATATATATATATATATATATATATATTCTACTGCAGCAGAATTCCTAATATATATATATATAAACAAACTGAAGAAATATAATAATTGTATTGTATTCAAAGCCTTGAGATTACATATGGCACAGATATTCAAGCTTCTATGCTGCTGGTAGAGATGAATTAATGTGTGTGCCTAGACAATTAATACAAACTCAGAAGTGTCACCTTTCTTCCTGTTTCTTCCTTTCTGGTAATTGGACTGTGTAACAGCACACTATCATAATATATTATAGATGTTTGTTCATTAGCATGTCTGTGTCAGTTATAATGTTGTTTTAAAAGAACTGATAATGTAGTATATTCTTGGACAGCATGATAAAGATATAAAAGGTAAAGGTAGTCTCATAGCAGAGACTGTCGTAGGGGAGTGAAGTGTTAGAGACTTCACTATACTAAGTCCCGCATTGAGAGGTGGGGTCACCAGTTTCCTTCCTCACTGCCTTTTCTTTCCCTAACTCAAGAGCAAAATCAGGTATTCATTTACAGCAGGGTAGACTAGAGCCAGATGATACTGTGAATTGAACCCGGCACCTTAGCCGCTAGAGACCAGTGCTGTAACCACTCTCTCAATCAGGCGCTCTATAAAGATAAATGGAAATATATTTAAACTTTGCCCTTAACCCTTTTCATACTGAGCTGTTAAAGAAACTTTTAGGATCTTGTAATATTGGATTTCAAAATTTCAAAGCTGCTTTGGTTTTTTTTTTTTTTTTCTTGTTTGTGAGACACCCTAACATGAAAATCTGAGCGACTGACACCAGTAATGTCATAAACACCAATACAAAATATTTTCCAGAACTAACATAACACATATTTTCTAAAAAATATAACATGGTATGTCCACATGACGTTCAGCAAAGTGTGCAAACTTTTAATAGAGGCGAAGTAACAAAAAAAAATCAATTTTGAGGGACATGTTACAGCCCATAATTCTGTATGCATCTGTGCACTGCTTAACAATATGCACATAGTCGACAGATTTGTGATTTCCCAGAAAGTTATCGACGATCGATTTGAATGCCATCCATGCGCGAAGTTCACTACCATGTAACAAGTTCTCGAATTGTTTGTCTGCAATAACTTCCTAATCTGAGGTCCTACAAAGATACCTTCCTTTATCTTTGCATCGCTAATTTGCGGAAACTTTTCTCGAAGATAAATGAAAGCTTTGCTCGTTTAATCTAACGCTTTTACGAAATTCTTCATGAGCCCCAACTTTATATGTAACCGTGGTAAAATGATGCTGTCTTTGTTAACTAATAGCTCGTGTATTATATTTTTATGCCCGAGCTGCATACGATCCCTGATAGGCCACACCTTTCTTGCATAATGTTCCTGTCTGTTGCGGCTGTCCCATTCACATAGGAAGCAAGAAAATTTAGTATACCCAGTCTGCATGCCCGTGAGAATTGCAATGACCTTTAGGTCTCCACAAATCCGCCATTGGTAGTCATTGTACTTTATTTTTGCCAAAAGTATAGCCATATTGTCATAAGTTTCTTTCATATGAACAGAGTAGGCGACTGGAATTGATGAAAATAAATTTCCATTATGCAATAACACGGCTTTTAGACTAGTCTTGGAAGAGTCGATGAAAAGTCGCCATTCGTTGACTATGTGCTCATGACCGAGGTGCACCATTAGACCTTTTACATCTTTGCAGTAGCAAATGTCATCATCCATCTCAAAGTATTGAACAAGTTATCTGTGTCTATGACGAAATTTAGATATCGGAGTATTGGGCCGCTAAAAGATTCCATTCTTTGAGTCGCGAACCGAGTAATTCCGCTTGTCCTTTGGTGAGAGCGAGATCACGTATTAGATCTGAAAGTTCTGAATGGTTAATTAAGTGAACACCATCATTCACCGGTACATAATCCGAGTCAGAATTAGTTTCTAAAGCAGGTAAACTATCACTTTCTGATGGTTCATTCACGTCCAACGGATATGGTTCTGGTGGAACTGGGATCGGACACGTGATTGGATCATGAGGCATTGGTTTCGAAACCGATTCAATATTTGGATAAACCACAGACTTTCTAGTTTTAAAAGTGAAACCATAGATATTTGTCAAGCAGAAGTAACAATCAGTAGCGTGATTTGTCGGTTCACGCCATATTACTGGCACTCCAAAAGGCATCGGCTTATGCTTCGGCGATTTTCGTAACCAACCTGCCAATGTATTTGCTCAGGTCGAACAAACTGCATTTGGCTTCCAAGATTTATTTGCATCATCAACTTTCGAATCGAAATAAAGTTCATATGCTTTCTTTAGCAATGGTGTAAAGTTTTTCTGGTGAACACGATCGGTAAAATATCCGCACACGTAACAGAACAGATCAGCCGAATTTCTACAACTTCTAGAAGCCATATTTCACTCAGAATTATTTAAAAATACAGTAACTATTTGAAATATAATGTAACATATGTCATGCATCTTTTAGCAGTATAAAAAGTAGAATTATTTTGCATTTTATTAATTTTAAAAAAGTTATATAGTAAAAATGAAATGGAGCAAATAACGGTTTCCCAAAAATATATTTATTCACAAATATCTTAAGAACCCGACGTGATAGAGATAAACGGATTTCAAATTTGAAATCAGCGCAAGAAACTGACCTAAGAACACTTATTCTTATATAAGAAAGAAAAATGTTGTTTGTCAGTGTAATTAACTGTTTTATTTTACTGATGGATATTTAAAATATAGATTAAAATGTGATGCTGCCAAAATGTCTGACTATCCACTATTTTAAATTTTGACTAATCCATGTCTTTTATACAGCTACACATTTTAGGACATTTATTAACTGATTGCTTATCATGCAGTAGTTACTTATTTCTATCTAAATCCCAAATAATTTCAGATGTGCCTCATCAAGCTCAGAGCATCAACACCAATAAAAGATTGTCCAAGAATGATTATACCAGTGTTGTATTGTTGACAAATGACAATTATGATGAGTCTGGAACAACAGGAAATGATGTAACTGTGCATTCCATCATTTGTCAAGACATATCAGCAGACATTGGTGATACCCAGAATAATTTCAAGATCATAGTTCAAACTGAAAATAAGTCACATGACATCAGAAAGAAAAGTGGTGAACTTGATGGGGTTGATATAAGTTGTGGATTTGTAAACAACATACAGAGTAAGGAAATACAGAACACTTATGGACATGATGTTTGTGGTGTAATGCTAACACATTGTTCTACTCTGAAGAAATTAAAAAGAATACAGGCTGGAGAAAAGCCTTACAAGTGTGATGTTTGTGGAGTAAGGTTTAAAAAGTCTAGTAATCTGAAAGGACACAAAATAATACATACAGGAGAGAAGCCTTACAAGTGTTATGTTTGTGGAATTAAGTTTACACAGCTTAATCATCTTAACAGACACAAAAGAATACATACTGGAAATAAGCCATACAAGTGTGATGTTTGTGGTGTAATGTATACAAACTTGGTTAAACTGAAAGCACATAAAATAACACATACTGGAGAGAGTCCTTACAAGTGTGATGATTGTGGAGTAGGGTTTAACCAGTCTTCTCATCTAAAAGTTCACAAAATAATGTATACTGGAGAAAAGCCTTACAAATGTGATGTTTGTGGAGTAGGGTTTACACAGTCTAGTGATCTGAAAAGACACAAATTAATACATATAGGAGAGAAGCCTTACAAGTGTGATGTTTGTGGAGTAGGGTTTACACAGTCTAGTAATCTGAAAGGACACAAATTAATACATACAGGAGAGAAGCTTTACAAATGTGATGTTTGTGGAGTAGGGTTTACACAGTCTAGTGATCTGAAAGTTCACAAAAGAATACATACTGGAGAGAAGCCATACAAGTGTGAAACTTGTGGTGTTGGGTTTACACAGTCTAGTGATCTGAAAGTTCACAAAAGAATACATACTGGGGAGAAGCCATACAAGTGTGAAACTTGTGGTGTTGGGTTTACACAGTCTTCTACTCTGAAAGTTCACAAAAGAATACACACTGGAGAGAAACCATACAAGTGTGAAACTTGTGGTGTTCGGTTTACACAGTCTTCTACGCTGAAAGATCACAAAAGAATGCATACTGGAAATAAGCCATACAAGTGTGATGTTTGCGGTGTAATGTATACACACTTGGTTAGTCTGAAAGCACATAAAATAACACATACTGGAGAAAAGCCTTACAAATGTGATGTTTGTGGAGAAGGGTTTACACAGTCTAGTGTTCTGAAAAGACACAAATTAATACATATAGGAGAGAAGCCTTACAAGTGTGATGTTTGTGGAGTATGATTTACACAGTCTAGTAATCTGAAAGGACACAAATTAATACATACAGGAGAGAAGCCATACAAGTGTGATGATTGTGGAGTAGAGTTTACATCATCTTCTCATCTGAAAGTTCACAAATTAATGCATACTGGAGAAAAGCCTTATAAATGTGATGTTTGTGGAGTAGGGTTTACACAGTCTTCTCATCTGAAAGTTCACAAAATAATACATACTGGAGAAAAGCCTTACAAATGTGATGTTTGTAGAGTAGGGTTTACACAGTCTAGTGATTTGAAAAGACACAAATTAATACATACAGGAGAAAAGCCTTACAAGTGTGATGTTTGTGGAGTAGGGTTTACACAGTCTTGTAATCTTAAAGGACACAAATTAATACATACAAGAGAGAAGCCTTACAAGTGTAATGATTGTGGAGTAGGGTTTACACGGTCTTCTCATCTGAAAGTTCACAAATTAATGCATACTGGAGAAAAGCCTTACAAATGTGATGTTTGTGGAGTAGGGTTTACATGGTCTAGTGATCTGAAAGTTCACAAAAGAATACATACTGGAGAGAAGCCATACTAGTGTGAATCTTGTGGTGTTGGGTTTACACAGTCTAGTGATCTGAAAGTTCAAAAAAGAATACATACTTGAGAGAAGCAATACAAGTTTGATACTTGTGGTGTTGGTTTATACAGTCTTCTACTCTGAAAGTTCACCAAAGAATACTTACTGGAAATAAGCCATACAAGTGTGATGTTTGTGGTGTAATGTATGCACACTTGGTTAGTCTGAAAGCACATAAAATAACACATACTGGAGAAAAGCCTTATAAATGTGATGTTTTTGGAGTAGGGTTTACACAGTCTTATCAGAAAGTTCACAAAATAATGCATACTGGAGAAAAGCCTTACAAATGTGATGTTTGTGGAGAAGGGTTTACACAGTCTAGTGTTCTGAAAAGACACAAATTAATACATACAGGAGAAAAGCCTTACAAGTGTGATGTTTGTGGAGTAGGGTTTACACAGTCTAGTGATCTGAAAGTTCACAAAAAAATACATACTGGAGAGAAGCCATACAAGTGTGAAACTTGTGGTGTTGGGTTTACACAGTCTAGTGATCTGAAAGTTCACAAAAGAATACATACTGGGGAGAAGCCATACAAGTGTGAAATTTGTGGTGTTGGGTTTACACAGTCTTCTACTCTGAAAGTTCACAAAAGAATACACACTGAAAATAAGCCATACAAGTGTGATGTTTGCGGTGTAATGTATACACACTTGGTTAGTCTGAAAGCACATAAAATAACACATACTGGAGAAAAGCCTTACAAATGTGATGTTTGTGGAGAAGGGTTTACACAGTCTAGTGTTCTGAAAAGACACAAATTAATACATATAGGAGAGAAGCCTTACAAGTGTGATGTTTGTGGAGTAGGATTTACACAGTCTAGTAATCTGAAAGGACACAAATTAATACATACAGGAGAGAAGCCATACAAGTGTGATGATTGTGGAGTAGAGTATACATCATCTTCTCATCTGAAAGTTCACAAATTAATGCATACTGGAGAAAAGCCTTATAAATGTGATGCTTGTTTAGTAGGGTTTACAGAGTCTTCTCATCTGAAAGTTCACAAAATAATACATACTAGAGAAAAGCTTTACAAATGTGATGTTTGTAGAGTAGGGTTTACACAGTCTAGTGATTTGAAAAGACACAAATTAATACATAAAGGAGAAAAGCCTTACAAGTGTGATGTTTGTGGAGTAGGGTTTACACAGTCTAGTGATCTGAAAGTTCACAAAAGAATACATACTGGAGAGAAGCCATACAAGTGTGAAACTTGTGGTGTTGGGTTTACACAGTCTAGTGATCTGAAAGTTCACAAAAGAATACATACTGGGGAGAAGCCATACATAACAAAGAGCCAAGGATCCAGACCCCGAGGACGACCCAGAGTCCGCTGGGAGGACAACATTAGACAATCTTTGAAGGACCGAGGACTAGAATGGAATCAGGCCAGGAGGAAGACTGCCGATAGAATAGTCTGGCGCTCTCTCTTCCAAACCTCTACACCTCACGGTAGAAGGGGAACGACTAAGTAAGTAAGTAAGTAAGAGAAGCCATACAAGTGTGAAACTTGTGGTGTTGGGTTTACACAGTCTTCTACTCTGAAAGTTCACAAAAGAATACACACTGGAGAGAAACCATACAAGTGTGAAACTTGTGGTGTTCGGTTTACATAGTCTAGTGATTTGAAAAGACACAAATTAATACATACAGGAGAAAAGCCTTACAAGTGTGATGTTTGTGGAGTAGGGTTCACACAGTCTAGTAATCTGAAAGGACACAAATTAATACATACTGGGAGAAGCGTTACAAGTGTAATGATTGTGGAGTAGGGTTTACACGGTCTTCTCATCTGAAAGTTCATAAATTAATGCATACTGGAGAAAAGCCTTACAAATGTGATGTTTGTGGAGTAGGGTTTACACAGTCTAGTGATCTGAAAGTTTACAAAAGAATACATACTGGAAATAAGCCATACAAGTGTGATGTTTGTGGTGTAATGTATACACACATGGTTAGTCTGAAAGCACATAAAATAACACATACTGGAGAGAAGCCTTACAAGTGTGATGATTATGGAGTAGGGTTTATACAGTCTTCTCATCCGAAAGTTCACAATATAATGCATAATGGAGAAAAGCCTTAAAATATGTGATGTTTGTGGCGTAGGGTTTACACAGTCTAGTGATCTAAAAGTTCACAAAAGAATACATATTGGAGAGAAGCCATACAAGTGTGAAGCATTTGGTGTTGGGTTTACAGTCTTCTACTCTGAAAGGTCACAAAAGAATACATACAGGATATAAGCCATACAAGTGAGATGTATGTCTGAAAGCACATCAAGTAACACATACTGGAGAGAAGCCTTACAAGTGTGATGCTTGTGGTGTAGATTTTAGAAGATGTAATGATCTTAATAAGCACAAAAGAATACATACTGGAGAGAAGCCTTACTAGTAGGGTTTACACACTCTGTTAGTCTGAAAGCACACAAAAGAATACATACCTGAGAGAAATCTTACGCGTGTTATGTTTATGGAGTAGGTTTTACACAGACTTCTAGTCTGAAAGGACACAAATTAGTATATACTGGAGAGAAGCATTACGAGTGTGATGTTTGCGGAGTAGGATTTGCATTATCTTCTCATCTAAAAAAATCACAAAAGTAACACATTCTGAAAAAAAACGCCTTACAAGCATGTGTGTTGTGTGAGGTTTGCTCGATGATCTAATATGAAAAGATACCATAAAATAACTACAAAAGAGACGTTTTTCTTGTGTGATATTTATGTTGTAGTCTTTACAGTTTTTTTAGTGTGGTATATGGAGTGTAGTACTTGTATTTACACTGTTTGCTAGTCTGAAAAGAAATAGTAAAATACTTAAATTAGAGAAGCCTTTTAAGTTTGTGATATTTGTGATATACGGTTTACAGATTGTTCTTATCTGAGAAGACACAAAAATACAAACAGTAGAGAAGCCTTACAAATGTGATGTTTGTGATGTAAGGTTTAACAGCAGTAGTAATTTGAGAAAACAAAAGAATAAACATAAAGTAGTAGCTTCACATGTATGATGTATGTGATGTGGAGGTTACATAGTTTCTTAGTCTTGGAATGTAGATTGGTGGTTTGATGTTGAGGACTTTCTTCATTGCATGCAGACAACCCCATCAGTGCTCCAATCTCCACCCTAAGATCACACAAGGAAGATCTCAGCACAGTGCACAAACTCCATAGCACCAGCGAGAATCCCAGTGTGTGTATATAGAAATCACACATTCTATAAATATTTTTGTAGTGGGTAGGTTTCTAATTTTAAAAATTTTGCCAGGGCATCGGCTTATGGCTTACTCTTTATGATTTCATCTTGCCGTGGGATTTTTAATGTGTGCAGCTTGCACACAGGACCTCCTATTTTTGTGCCCGTATCCAAGAAGGCTATGTATCTGATTTCACTACCCAAGAGACCAGGGGGGAGTATGACATCATTAGGACCACTAGTTCTGAAAACAAAATTTCCATAAATTATATTCCCTTTACTGGGAATTGAACCCAGTACCTTTAGAATTCAGGGCAGACGCCATACCTCTTAGCCACTCCGGTCTCAGCAAAAATGACAATGATGATATAACTGACCTGATGTCAGTGTATTTTACGAAGCAATCTGTAATCTGTTCTGAAATCCAGTACTTCAGAAACCTTACTTGGTTGTTCCTCTTCTACCGTTAGGTGTAGAGGTTTGAAAGAGAGAGTGCCAGACTATCCTATTGGCTGGAGGTCTGGATCCCTGACTCTTAGTTTCCCATGCTTGTCATGGTAGCCGGTCTTCTCCCATTCTGCCAACATGGCCAAACCATCTTAGTTGGGTCTGCAGGGGATGGGATTTTAGGACTTGACGTATCGTCTGGTTGCGGACCATGTCTCTTCATGTTACTTCAACCACCTTCCTCAAATACCTCATTTCTGAGGTCTGGATCTGGCTTTTGTGGGTTGTAGTCATTGCCCATGACTCGCATCCATACGTCAAGACTGGGACATTGGTGGAGCGGTATACAGCCATCTTCGTTTTCTTATCAACCTCTCTCTTGCTGAGGAATCCTCGATTTATGGCCTGAAAAAGTCTCCCAGCTGCTGCTTTTCGAGTGGCCAACTCTACTTTGATGCCTCATTTTTGGTCTATAATAGCTACGAGGTATTTAAAGTGGTCGTCCTGCTCCAGGACCTGTTCTCCCAGCTTAATCTGATGTCTTCTTCTTCTCGTGATATCACCATGGATTTTGTTTTAGAGCTGCTTATAACCATCCCTCGGGGAGCCACGCTGGTGTAATGGTTACAATGTTGCGCTAGCGACCGGGTTTTCAAGGTTCAAGCCCGGGTGCTGTCGCTTGTAGGAGTGTCATCAACCGGGATTTGACTGAATAACCTGAACGGCTCCTGCAGATAAACCCTTTGTGGATGGGAAGGAGCGAAGCTCCTGACTGGGCTGGAAGGAAAGTCCACTGGCTCCCCAGCCTCGCAATGACATGTCATTGGGCCAAAAAGGGCTGGAAAGCTTGAGTGCCGCTAGTTAGAGAAAAAAAAAATGACCATCCCTCTCTTCTCCAGCTCTTCCTTCCAGACTTGCAGGTTGGATTGGAGATGTGCCTCTGATTTAGCAATCAGGACAACATCATCAGCAAATGCGAGCTCTGAAATACAGACCTGTCTCATCTTCCAGTACCCCACTGAATACTTTCTTGTTCTCTCCTTACATGCCTGGATGACATCGTCCATGAGGAGTATGAAAAGATAAGGTGACAGGATATCACCTTGTCTTACACAAGTGCTGGTCGTGAACTCTTCTGACTTATGGTTTGCTGTCCTCACATAATTTCTGCAAGACTTGTAGCTCTGTATAGCATGCATCAGAGGTGCTGGAATGTTCTTCCTTGCCAAACAGTCCCAAAGTTTTCTCCAGGGGACCCTGTCAAACGCCTTTTCCAGATCTATGAAACAGAGATGGATCTCGCTCTTATTCTTATAGTATACTCAAGAGCCTTTTCACTCAGCTGTCTGAGTGTGAAGATTAGGTCTTGAGTATTTCGGTTTGCTCGGAATTCACACTTGACCTCATCCAATTGTAGCTCAGCTAGGCGTTTGAGTCTCTGCTTTAGGATTCTAGAGTAGATTTTACCAGGGACACTGAGAAGGGATATGCCTCTATGGTTTCCACATTGTCGATTGTCACCCTTTTTGAAAATCGGTGTTATGATGGCAATCTCCCAATCCTTTGGTATGGTCTTGTTGCACCACGCTTCCTGTAGGATCCTTAAGAGTAATAGGTCACCTGCTGCTCCCATGTACTTAACCATTTCTGGTGTTATACCGTCATGCCCTGCTGCTTTGCCCATCTTGATTTTCTCCAGTGCTGCCTTCAGTTCTTCCATCTTTATGTCACCTTCATCACCATTGAAGCATTAAAAAAAATGAAAATATATTAAACTATGAATAGGTAGATGTTCTAAGTCCTGCAGCAAAACTTTGGAACAAAAGAACATATAAAGTATAAATGAAAGTAGGTAAGGGGAAGAATATTAAAACTTTTAAAAATGAGCAGTTATGCCTAAGCAGGAGATACAACACACCCGGATGGACCTCTGATCATGCTCATGTTTTCAAAAATCTTACCAGTAATCAAAGCCAGTAAGCTACTTGACTGTCGAACTGATGCAGCCATTCATTTTGCTTGTTTTTATTTTAAGAAGTACTTATGGCTGTTCTTTCTGCACTGGAAATATAGAGTTCTTAAATAATGTTAATGAATTGTATTACTGATTTTGAGATAAATCATTGTCATTGTAAAAATCTCTTCATTTGTTGACATTTTTTGGGTCACAGTATGTGTATTTTTTATTATTAGGAAACAAATTATTTATGACATAGTAGATGTCAACTGTCTGGTGCCATTTGCCTGATCAATTAGTCTAGTTTTTCTTTGTAAGTTTCTCAAGTTATGATTTTTTTTAAATGCTTATCCTGAGGCACCTTCTCCATCTGTGATTCAGTGCATTCACTGTTTCAGATGCCAAATGCCCTATTCACTTTGTCCTTCCCCTCACAAGATGCATCTCAAGAACTACTGGAACTATTTTGACTAATTTTCATGTTACAATTTGGCCAAAAATGTGCTGATACATTTCACTTTTGGTCTGAATGAGATACTAATTAAGGGCACTTTGCTTGAGTACTATGGCTTTACTTTAGAGGCCGTATTTTTTTCTAATTCATCCACTCATTTTGAAAACTAGTTTATGCTAGCTATTTTAAAAAGTCACGTGATTTCATGCAACATGGAGACCACATCATCTGCTTACACTGTTTTTGTGTTCTCACTATAATGCTTGCTTTGTGCCAACAACTGAGCATGCTGTATGTCGTGAAGTGAATCTGTATGAACAACACGTTCAAATTCCCCGCTGAAAACGATCTAGCTATCGTAATTTTAATTCTATAAATAACTACAGTATTTGAAATTTGTCTGAGGGGCAAGTCAAATTTACCGCCAACAATTTAACTAGAGATTTGAACTTTTCTAAGAAACAAGTTAAAAGTTACCCCTCCCCCCCTCCCCCCCAATATTTATCGAACAGCATAGTACAAAATTAACAACCAATCAAATCGTTTCCATATTTTGTAGTGGTAAGAAAATTTTGGTTGACGAGTAATAAATGTCTGTTTTGTGTTTTTGACTGAACTTAGGTAATTTGTTTCTCCATAACTAGAGATAATTAAAATGAAAAGGATATCTTGAATTATAGCGTTGATATTGCTTAACACATAAACATCAAGATTCCCTCATAATAAAAGTATCTTAACTTAGTAAAATTTAATTTAGTGATATTTTCATATCAGGGTAAGGTCACATTTAATTATTTAAAAGTTACCCAGATGAAAATGCAAAGGAATAATTAAAGGAAAACTATAGAGAACGATAGAGAGAAATTGGCCGTTTAATTATCACTTTTGATAACTAAAATCGGTCCACAAATAACTATGATATAATATTTTCAAATTTGGTCAGATTAAACGAACACACTTAGAACCGCCCAAGTTTATAGTCTCAAAAATAGTTAACTTTTTTGACTCATCTTCTGATTGGTTGGGTGCAGTTTGATAAAAAGTAACAACTTCTTGTTGTGGCGTAGCGTAGGAAGGATAAGAATTTATTAGAAGAAATAATAGATGTGAATGTGAAGTTTTCCTGGATCACCCCGAGGAAGATTTGGCTCAAGAAATCCTGTTGGGTTTCTCCACCGGCTGAAGGGAGGCAAAGAGGTAAATTCTCCTAACTAGACAGGTCTGGCAAAGTTTGTAAGGAGATATTTGTTCTCTCACTACCGTCGTCCCCTTCTCAGATATCTATTAGTATTATCCTTAATTATACTGGGATTATATTATATTTTACGAGCGCCCCCCTCCCTCCCCCCCCTCCCCTATAAAGGAAGATAAACATCCGACAATATTCAACATCTAATAGAAGGAACAAGGCATTATATACACCCAATTGGTTTATTAAAATTAAAATGAATAGATGGTGGGTGATAGTACTGTCGATGGAATTAGTGTCTGCTGTATGTAATATGTGTCTCACAATTCAAGTGTTTTACATCATGGCTGACAAAAGATATGGCATTGACATGGTGAGTTCCCTTTTCATAGGAACTTAGCTTTTCAGCCCCTGGCTGATAGTGAAGTGTGGTTAGTTCTCCGGTCTCCTGATGTTGCACCAGGTAGGTCATGAATGGTTCGGATTTGCCTTCACTGTGCTCGACTCTGTATTCTGCTCTGAGATTGGATTGTCGTGCAAGGCTCCACCATAGACTGAAGACAAATACGGCTTCATTAATTTTCTAGCTTTAAAAAGCCGTCTTTCCCTAAGCCGTCTGTCTGCCAGTCATATCAGATTTTAGTCTCTAACATCATATGTCTAGAGCCTAATCTTGAATTCAAGTTCCCCCCCCCCCCCCCCTTTCTTATTATATTTCTCTGCCCAAGTGGCAGTATTATAATTCTTTTAGTACTGATTTATCGTCAACGTAACATGATGAATTATTATAAATGTCAGTTAAACCCACCAAATTATCCTAGAAATGTCGGGCGACAGTATTCTAGTTCTGTGCCTCTAGCCTAATCGTCATGTCAATTATGATGAATTTAACAAATAATTGACGTTTTAGAATTGTCTGACAATATTATTAGACTTCATTTCTGGTCCCATCGTCATGTAATTTATAATGAATATATGTCACGGTCTGTCAACATTATTGTTACTATTAATTTCCTGTAATCTAAGCGTCGGTCGAAAATGAATTAATATATATATATATATATATATATATATATATATATATATATATATATATATATATATATATATATATATATATATATATATATATATATATATATATATATATTCCCGTTAACATTATTATGAACATTTTGTACATATCCCGTGGGATCATAAAATACATCTGATCACATGTGGCTGGATGTGATCGTAAAACAAAAATATGAATAAAGTAAACGCAGTTCGTACCAATCTTGCGTCGATTTTACAAGGTACTACACATTTCATCACAATACTACTTTCTAGCGAGATTTTCACTTACCTACTCAGAGATGGACTCTAACCAGCAATTTAGACACGTGGCTTCAGTGCTTTTAATGCATGAATTCGTCGCTATCTGGATTAGGTCTAGCTTTCTCGGTTTCCTGGGCAAGTGAAAAATGGCTGGGTCTGCCGCACTTTTAGCGGGTGATTTCCGCTTGGGCACGTGACCCGAAGCGTGCATCACGTGACTTTGGCATCATATAGACGCTCCAATCAATAATGTTAAAAGTCACGTGGGGGTTTCCTAAAGTGGCATAAACTGGTTCTACCTAGTTAAGTAGTCGGTCCTAATTTAAAACAGGTTTCTAGCTACCGAGGTCAGGTCAACAATGACGTCGTATCTAAAAATAGTGTTAGACGCTAGGAGAATATCCCCGAGCGATGACATTTTCCGTGATATTTTTCCCGGCGTTCCGATCATGCACTGAACATGAGAAAAAAATGTCTCGTAAATTTAAAAAAAGAAGTGAAGATGGGGCCAGTCGTCACACTTGTAAGTTCCGCCATTGAAAACAATAAGCTTCCATGCCAAGCTGACATATACTGAAAGAGACAGAAGGACAAGCCTTTGCCGTCTGTACTGCGAGCTCAGTGCTAGAGCCCTTTACTGTCTATCAGCTTGTGTGTGTGAATATTCTTTACTTGGGGTAAGACAGATAATTTTGTTTGCCTATTTTATTAACCTAAGTAACAGGCTGTGTGTGTGCCATATTTTTTTCGATACTGCCGCTGGGAGATGTGTTGTGTCACGACGACCTAATTAGGAATGTGCCTATAGCAGGCTTATTCGGAGTGGAAAATGTGTAAAATGGTTGCCAATTGGCCTTACAAATTTGCGACTGTAAGTGCAGTATTAATAAATTGGTATTGGCTTCTGGAGTGACACATTGTTCAAATATCATATGAAAACATGTAGGGAATGTTAGAATGAAGTAATCAACAGGTCACATGCTATATATTGTACACACCATGATTATTGTATGGAAGACAAACAATGTATAAGGGACATTGGCTTTGAATCAACACTGACGAAGAGTGATTACACGAAACTGATTGTAGACAACGGAATTTAAGGTCTGGTGCGACTTATTAGCACAAATGTCTGAGTTTGGTAAGTTTTAGTATTGATTAGGCGTGAAATGGATAGAGACAGGCTCTACATAGGATGGATTGTCCTTATTCCAGGTTGTATTATGAAGTACATCGTTGCTGCAGTAAACTAAGAAGAAGAACGTATGAGAGTAGAGCGCTCTGAATACAAGTGGAGCTAAACCCCTTATCTTCAGCCAGGAGGCACATGTTGGTGCTCCTGACTATTATCATCAGAACAGCAGCAGAACAATAATAAAGATAAGTGCTTTTGTAAGGCACATGACGACTCATCCAAAGCTCTTCCATCGAAAAACACTTACCATTTAGAATGATGACAATAGCAGACCCTGTAGTGTAGAGCCAACAGCAGTAGACTTAGTTTTAACTGGAACTGTGTGTGTGCAGATTTAATTGTGATCAAGTTATAATAATGGAACAGAATTTCCAAGTTATTTATTTTCTCTTGTAAATATAAAGTTCTTGATTTTGAAAAGAAAAGTACTGACCCAAAAAGATTGAGGTTCAGTACCATTAAATTGTAAATATATTGTCAGACAGTCTTGCTTACTTACTTTGCATTAAAGTTAAAGTTGTGTTTGAAATTTTAAATTGTTAGAATACATTACCCTAGACACTTTGCCAAATAACACCACATAGATATCCTACTCTTGGTGAGATCTAAAGGGGTAGCCGATAGGGATCCAGAGAATTTCATCTCATCATTCCTTACTCTGGGAACTTACATAGCTTGACCTCACCTTGATTGTCTATACACCCTTGCTCTTTTCAGAGAAGGGGGTATTTCTTATAAGACCAGTCTCTTATCTGGCACTATCCTGGTATCCTCTGATACATCTATTTGTCCAGGATAGCCTATAATTAGTAAAACAAAACTTCTTATCACACTGTATTTCTTTTATTAATAATTAATGGACAAAGGAAATGTGCCTATGTTATGTTATGCAAGTGTGCATATTTTCTCTCTATTATTTTTGGTCTTTAAAGCTCATAGTTTTCTTCATTCAATATGTGGGTTCCAGGTTAAAACCATGCAGAAGGAACTATTACATTGTACCTATTCTGTACTGTAATGTTGTACCTTTCACTCATTTCCTTATCTGATTTAAGTAAGGCTAAGTTTAATTTGATGTTGTTTGAAGCTCACTTTACTTTCTTCAATTTTATTTTAAGTTTTCCTATTACTGGTTCAGGATTGCTGTAAGAATAGAAAAAATACAGAGTATAGATGAACATGGGAAATGCTAAAGGAATCAATACATCAAACATCAAAAGAAATCGTACCAGAAGTAAAGAGGACTGCAAAGAAGAAGTGGATGACAGATGAAATTTTACAACTGATGGATGCAAGAAGGAAGAAGAAGCAAGACAATGAGGAATATGACAGACTAAATAAGGAAATAGTAAACTAATGTAAAACAGGAAAAGAAGCATGGCTAAACCAGAAATGGAGAGAGCTTGAAGTGCAGAATCGAAAAGACACACAATATATGTACAACAAGCAAATAAATGAGTTAACAGGCAGAAGGACACAAACAGTCACTGGTTGTTTGAAATCAAAAGAAGGAACATTGTTAATGGGTCATGAGAACATAATAGAAAGGTGGACAGAATACATCAAGGAGCTATATGGGGATGAAAGACAAGATTTGAACAACCAGGACAGTTGTGAAGGACCTCCAATACTTGTAGCAGAAGTAGAGGATGCGATGTGCCACATGAAGAAAGGCATAGCGCCCCGACCAGATAATTTAACAGTAGAGGAAATGGAAGCTTTGGGAGAATTTGGAGTAGAAGTGATAACAAAACTCTTAAATAACATCTACAACAGTGGTAAAATACCTGATGATCTGCTAAAATCCATATTCATAACTTTGCCAATGAAACCTGGAGCATTAGTCTTATGAGTCTTAATAAAATTAAACCAGAAATCAGTGATGAACAGTGTGGATTTGTAGAGTGTAAAGGCACAAACAATGCTATATACGAGAAGAACATTAATAGAAAGAGCCATAGAGGTGAAGACAGATCTGTACTTTTGTTTTATAGGTTACACTAAGACATTTGACAAAGTGAAACATGAGGTAATTATCAAAATGTTAGAAAGTATCAACATTGATGGAAAGGACTTGAGGATAAAAAAGAAATCTACTGGCAACAAACAGCAGCTGTAAGAATTAGTAGCCAAATAGTAACGTTTCAGTAAGTAAAAAAAGGGTGTCAGGCAGGGATGTGTGCTGTCACTCGATCTGTTCAATCTGTACAGTGAAAATATAATGAGATCTCTAGAGGGCATGCCTGGAATATCATTCGGTGGAAAAAATATAAACAACTTGAGAGACGCTGATGATACAGTCTTAATAGCAAAAAGTGAAAAGCAGCTGCAGGAAATGGTTGATACAAAAGTGAAAATAAAGGCCGTAGCCTTAACAGCAAAAAGACAGAAGTAATGGCCATTTCAAAGAAAAGGGCTTCCCTAGAATGCACAATCAAAGTAGATGGAACCGTTTTAAAACAAATCAATAAATTCAAATATCTGGGAACATTAATAACAATAGATGGAAGATGCATCTCAGAAGTGAAGAGCAGAATAGCTGAAGCAAAAGAAGCATTCTATAAAATGAAGAGTATTTTATGCAAATATTCTTTGTCACTAGAAGTAAGAAAGAGAGTTCTTCATTGTTATACAGAACCAATCCTAACACATGGGAGTGAGACATGGACAATTAGCATACCTGTCAACCTGTACGATTTTTTCGTACAATGTACGGATTTTTGATACTTTTAGCAGTGTACGGCCGTACAGACTCGTTGTACGGATTTTTCTCCCCCTCCCAAAAAAAAAAATTTTTTTTTTTTTTTTAATTCTAAAAATATTTTCCAACCCGTTTTTTTTTAAATTTTATATCAGAAAATATTTTCTAGCCCAGGTTTTTTTAAACCACTTTTTAAAATGTTTAATTCCGGAAATCTCTGCGTTCGTTTTTAAACTGAGGTCTCTCCCAGCAACCAATCAAATCCTTTTATACCCAACAATTCGGCAAACACTTTGAATTCGGCCTCAAACGCTTTCGGTTTTCAGCGTGACATGACGTATTTTTAAAGTTACATGTTACCAACGACGACGCTTGCTTCCCACCACACTTCGATGCCATTTTGTTTAAAAAAGCTAAGCACTTATAACTTGGTTAAATATTGCTGTTGTTTTGGTTTGTTGCAATTTAATCGCTGCCTTAATCTTTCCAGTTAGGCCTATATCATGCCCTTCAATATATTTCCGATAAATTGTCATAATATTCTGTGTAGGCCCTACATAACTAGAAAAAAAAGTTTGTTTACGTTGAGTATGCCTACTTTATGCCAGCGCTGGAGATTCGCTGCTTTATTTTTTAATAAAGTGGCAATCTGTTATCACTGGTCTAGGCTACCAACACTTAAATAATAATTTTGTAAATTTTTGGTGGTACGTTTTTTCTTCCTAGATTTGATATTCTGTTCATAATTTTGTTTATTTATTTATTTATTTTTGCTGTTAGCCGTTTGCTTTGTTCGTTGTATTTTTTAATCATTCTCTTCGTCTACAAAGATTATTAGTTGAAATATTTCATCCACTGAATGATGCCTGAGCCTAATTCAAAGAAACAAAAGCTGACTGTGAAAGATCATTTAAAATGATGAAAAAATCCACACAGACTGCAGGAGGTCCATGAATGCGGACACACTCACTTCTATTTTACAGTGTAAGATTAACATTGATACTTGCTGTGCAGACTTTAAGCCCACAAATGCAATTCTGCAAAGTGCATGTGTTGATTATAATACAAAACACTGTACATCAAAAGAATAGTGTACCTCATGATCACTAAGTTTTTTTATATGTAAAGAACAGCATGAGACTATTGGCATGTTTTATATCACAATAATTCAAATGCTAATAGATTTGTATATGTCATTTCTCATTTTAAAACTGTATTGCATATAATTTTTTAATATATTTTTTGGGTAAGAATTTTTGGGTGTTTGTAAGGATTTTTTTGGTCCGGCGTACAGATTTTTGTCTCAAGAGGTTGACAGGTATGAATTAGTAAACAAATAGGGAAGACACTGGAGGCAGCAGAGATGTGGTTTTACAGAAGAATGTTAAAAATACCATGAACAGCCAAAAAGAGTAATGTGGAGGTCCTGAAAGAGGCCAATACACAAAGGAAACTTATTTCACAAGTTAGAAAGAAGCAATCCACTATTTTTGGACATGTTATGAGAAGAGGAAAGCTGGAATATATCATAAAAACAGGTAATATTGAAGGAAAAAGAGATAGGGGAAGACAAAGAGAGCAAATACTGGACAGTTTGACATCATGGCATGGAAAGAAGTCAACAGCTAAATAAAATGTACTTGTGACAGGAAGTTGTGGAGAGACATGATCACCTATGTCACTAGACATGGTACTTGAAGAAGAAGAAGACAGGAACTGCCTTCATGTTCTTTTGGAATGTAGAAAAAATACACACTGGAGATTATTCTTACATGGTTGATATATTTTGTGACTGAAAAACATTTATTCATAGTTTTTATCCACTGAAATACGTTGTTCCCATCGCTTGTTTAGAATCAAGATGAAAACTGTCCAACTGGTTGATATTTAGTTTTGCACTAATTGTACCATTTAATTCAGCGTTAACATCTTGTAATTATTTTCTGTTAATATTTTGAATTACTTCTGTTAATAACCTTTATCTAAAAGTAAAACAGCATATCCTTCATATTTCTGTAGTATCTGTTACCGCACTTTTCTAGCTTGTGACTTCAGTTCGTGCGGCAACGTCGTTTTGACATAATTCCTGCTTTATTTGATTCATTAATAATGTTCGTTAGCTCTGACCATATAATATTTAGGTTCTCTGTTTGTAAACGAGTCTCTATATTTAGAGCTTATCGTGCTTTTGTTAGAATGGCGAATGGTGAGCCAACTGGTTAAACTTCAACAGCATTCAATTGAAAAAGCCGCTGTGGTAAGAATCCACATACATTTATTCACAGCATGAAATCCAACAAGACATTTTATAATCATCAAGTACATATAATAACACTGACAAACAACATTTTTCTTTCTTATATAAGAATAAGTGTTCTTAGGTCAGTTTCTTGCGCTGATTTCAAATTTGAAATCCGTTTATCTCTATCACATCGGTTTCTTAAGATATTTGGGAATAAATATATTTTTGGGAAACCGTTATTTGCTCCGTTTTATTTTTACTATATAACTTATTAAAAATTATAAAATGCAAAATAATTCTACTTTTTATACTGCTAAAAGATGCATGACTTATGTTACGCTATTTTTCCAATAGTTACTGTATTTTGAAATAATTCTGAGCGAAATATGGCTTCTAGAAGTTGTAGAAATTCGGCTGATCTGTTCTGTTACGTGTGCGGATATTTTACCGATCGTGTTCACGAGAAAAACTTTACACCATTACTAAAGAAAGCACATGAACTTTATTTTGATTCGGAAGTTGATGATGCAAATAAATCTTGGAAGCCAAATGCAGTTTGTTCGACTTGTGCAAATACATTGGCAGGTTGGTTACGAAAATCGCCGAAGCATAAGTCGATGCCTTTTGGAGTGCCAGTAATATGGCGCGAACCGACAAATCACGCTACTGATTGTTACTTCTGCTTGACAAATATCCATGGTTTCACTTTTAAAACTAGAAAGTCTGTGGTTTATCCAAATATTGAATCGGGTTCGAAACCAGTGCCTCATGATCCAATCACGTGTCCGATCCCAGTTCCACCAGAACAATATCCGTTGGACGTGAATGAACCATCAGAAAGTGATAGTTTACCTGCTTTAGAAACTAATTCTGACTCGGATTATATACCGGGGAATGATGGTGTTTACTTAATTAACCATTCAGAACTTTCAGATCTAATACGTGATTTCGCTCTTACCAAAGGACAAGCGGAATTACTCGGTTCGCGACTCAAAGAATGCCGGAATTACTCGGTTCGCGACTCAAAGAATGGAATCTTTTAGCACCCAATACTCCGATATCTAAATTTCGTCATAGACACAGAGAACTTGTTCAATACTTTGAGTGGTTGATGACATTTGCTATTCATCATCATCTCAGCCCGTAACCCGTCATGGGTCGTAGGGGTGCCATGGTGGAAGCATCAGCAGACAGGGTCCTCCACTGCTCTCTATCCTCAGCAATGCGTACAAGTGTGGAAAAACCGTGTCCTGCCCATTCTTTGATGTTATCAGCCCAGGATTTTCTCTGCCTTCCTCTTCTCCGTTTACCTTCGACTGTTCCCTGAAGGATCGTTTTCGAAAGGGAGTCATGACGAGTTACATGCCCAAACCAGGCAAGCTTTCGATGTTTCACTATTGACAAAAGTGGTTCTTGGTGGCCTGCATAGGTGTTTATCTTCTCTCTAACATAGACATTTGTTTTGTGCTCTTTATAGCAAATGCGCAAAATTCTTCTATAACATTTATGCTCGAAAGCCTGAATCCTTCGCTCCGTATCTGCAGTGAGTGTCCAGCTCTCACACCCATACAAGAGAATAGATAATACAAGTGATTTGTATAATTTGATCTTCACAGGAAAACTGATGTTACTTTTCCAGATCACATTCAACTTTGTCATGGCAGCTGAGGCCATCTCAAGTCTTGTCTTGATTTCTTTACTTGATCTTCCATCACTACATATAGTGGACCCGAGATATTTAAAGGTGTTAACTTCTTCTAACGTTTGCCCATTTAACGTAATGTTGGTCGGAACATGTTTCTTATGGCTATTCACCAATATCTTGCTTTTTTCTATATTAATTTCCATCCCATACGTTCTTGTTACTTTCTCCAGTCTAGAGGTAAGGTCTTGAAGTTCTGATTCTGATCCAGCTATCAGATCAATATCATCAGCAAAACGTAGGTTGCACAGAGGTCGGCCTCCAATCGATATGGTTGATTTATAATCGTAGAGAGCCTCCTGCATAATATGTTCTAGATAAATATTAAAGAGCACTGGGGACAGGATACATCCCTGCCAAACTCCTACAGTTGTTTTGAAAAATTCTCCAATGTCGTTGCTTGCAAAAACAGCACTGCTTGCGTCCTTGTATAGTGCTTCAATGATATCTATGATGTTGGTATCAAAATTGAATTTTCTCATTACTTGCCATAAGCCTTCATGCCAGACTCGATCGAAGGCTTTTGTGAAATCGATGAAGTTATGGTATAAATCGTGTTGATGTTGGAGATGTTTTTCGTTAAGTACTGTAATATTGAAGATTTGTTCTGAGGTACTTCTTTTTGGTCTAAAGCCAGCCTGTTCCTCTGACAAGATTTCTTCTGATTTCTGTTTTATTCTGTTCAAAAGTATCCTTAACATCACCTTACTTGGATGACTAATAAGGCTAATGGTTCTGTAGTTCTTGCACATTTTTAGATTTCCTTTCTTTGGAAGCGGTATTACTAATGACTGCGTCCATTCTTTTGGCCATTTTTTTGTACTCCATATCTTCTGGCAAATTGTTGTCATGATTTTTACTATATCTGGTCCTCCATATTTCAAGAGCTCTGCTGGGATATTATCCACACCCGGTGACTTCCCTCCTTTCATCGAACATATAGCCTCTTCCACTTCTTCCCGTAATATTGCTGCATTTCCGAGTTCCCTGTTTTCGCACTTAATGTTGTTTAATATGCCTAAGTCAGTGTCAAGTTTACAGTTATATAATTCTTTACAATATTCTGTCCACCTTCTCATTATAGCTGTTTTTTCATTGAGCAGAGCCCCATTGCTATCTTCTATGACAGTTACCCTGGGCTGTTGGGGTTTTGATAGTTTTCTTAATGTGTCAAAAGCTGCCTTGCTGTTACCTTTTATTAGCCCCGTATTAATGGACTCACATTGATCAGCTACCCATTTTTCTTTGGCCTGTTTCATTTTCTTCCTAATATTTTTATTCACCATACTGTATTGCCATGCTGCTTCAGGAACCTCTTTCTTAACCTTTTTCATTTCCCGCCGTGTATCACATAACTTCAGAATGTCATCTGTAACCCATGTTTTGTTTATTTTCTTTCTTTTACCAAGTATTTCTGTTGCTGATTCAATGAGCACGTCTTTCATGTTCTCTGTGATTGAGTTGATATCATCCTCCAAAAAATTGAGAGCTGCGAATTTTCCTCCAACAGTTGCCTCAAAGATTCCCGCGATTTCTGGATCTTTCAGTTTGTCTAAATTGAATCTTAACTGAGAACATCTGTTTTGATTATAGTTCTTTTTAAGTTTAAGCTTGAGCGTCATCAATACCATGTCGTGATCACTACCAATGTCGGCGCCAGGAAAAGTCCTAGTCTTGGCTTTATTAATACTAGACTTGAATCTTTTGGATACAAGAATAAAATCAATTTGGCCATGTATCTCAGTTTTTGGGGCATGCCACGTTGTTCTTCTTGATAACTTATGAGGAAATAGTGTATTTGCAATGGTTAGTTTATAGTTGCTGGCAAATTCTAGTAGCCTTAGTCCTCGATCGTTGGTTTCACCTGTCCCAAATCTCCCCACTGTACCAGCCCAGTGACCGTATGCATCTGGCCCTATTTTAGCATTCCAATCACCTAACACGATGAGAAGATCTTTCTTTGGAATTTTCTTAATTGCTTCATCCAGATTGTCATAAAATGTATCAATTGCCTCATCCTCATAGTCAGTAGTGGGGGCATATACCTGTATAATGGAGATGTTCTTTGGATGTGCTGCAATACGAATGGTGATAAGCCTGCTATTTATTGGGGTGCAGCTGATGACAGAGTTCAATCTATCTTTATGTACGATAAAACCTACTCCATGCTGATGTTTAGACTCATCTCCACTAAACCAAATTTTGTGACCATCATCCGTTATTGATTCACCTAATCCTGACCATCTGACTTCTGCTAGGCCCAGGATGTCCCACGAGTATCTAACAAGTTCATGTGTTAGTTCTTTGACTTTTCCACACGCATATAGCGTGCGTACATTTGCTATTGCAAAGATGTAAACGGTCTGATGGTGCACCTCGGTCATGAGCACTTAGTCAACGAATGACGACTTTTCATCGACTCTTCCAAGACTAGTCTAAAAGCCGTTATTGCATAACGGAAATTTATTTTCATCAATTCCAGTCGCCTACTCTGTTCATATGAAAGAAACTTATGACAATATGGCTATACTTTTGGCAAAAATAAAGTACAATTACTACCAATGGCGGATTTGTGGAGACCTAAAGGTCATTGCAATTCTCACGGGCATGCAGACTGGGTATACTAAATTTTGTTGCTTCCTATGTGAATGGGACAGCCGCAACAGACAGGAACATAATGCAAGAAAGGTGTGGCCTATCAGGGATCGTATGCAGCTCGGGCATAACAATGTAATACACGAGCCATTAGTTAACAAAGACAGCATCATTTTACCACCGTTACATATAAAGTTGGGGCTCATGAAGAATTTCGTAAAAGCGTTAGATAAAACGAGCAAAGCTTTCACTTATCTTCGAGAAAAGTTTCCGCAAGTTAGCGATGCAAAGATAGAGGAAGGTATCTTTGTAGGACCTCAGATTAGGAAAGTTATTGCAGACAAACAATTCGAGAACTTGTTACATGGTAGTGAACTTCGCGCATTTATGGCATTCAAATCGATCGTCGATAACTTTCTGGGAAATCACAAATCTGTCGACTTTGTGCATATTGTTAAGAAGTGCATAGATGCATACAAAATTATGGGCTGTAACATGTCCCTCAAAATCCATTTGCTCGATTCGCATCTTTACTTTTTCCCTGACAACCTTGGCGAAGTCCGCGATGAACATGGAGAACGATTCCATCAAGATACCGCCGTCATGGAGTCACGTTATCAAGGACGGTGGAGTGTGACCATGCTTGCCGATTATTGTTGGATGCTTCATCGCGATGTACCACATGCCATTCACCGATGAAAGTCGGCTGCAAAGAAATTCAAGCCTACATAACTGTTATACTTCTTGTACGAAAGATGTTGTAATACTGTATGCATTGTTAAAAAACTTCAATTGCGTATTTCTAGAGATCCCGACCTGATAGAGAAAAACGGTTTGCAGATTTAAAAACAGCGCATTAAAATTGATCAGAAAAAACATAGAAATATTAGAGAAAGAAAAAAAAATTTTTTTTGTTAGCCAGTGATCGTCTCCTGAGTTTACATCACTAAGTCGTCCTAACGTCAAGCTATTTACACGTGATTCCGTGGATCGGCAATCCGGTAGCGAATAACTAGAGTTAAGCGATCAATATGATTTTGGATACTTCTTAATCAAAATTGCTCCCTGTACATTATATCCGATCTGAAGAATATTCCACTTCATCAAAAATGAGACGTAAATTGTATCCATGTCCAATAGGCAGACCCTGGTGCCATATAATAATAAATCCTTTACATCAATAGCATTATCACGGGAGTCTTCCAAAAATCGCGTCCGTCTAGGACCACGGTCAACGTAAAAAAGGTACAATTACAATGTCGTCACGTGCTAGCTTATCAACGCGACACGTCATCCTAAAATCTAGGCAACTTATACACTTCGCGTTCACTAACGTGAAGCGTGAAAACATAATATATATTAATAGCATTTCAAAACCCAAAACTGTGCAACTTTTAACAGAGCTCACTACAATAGTGGCTAACATCATAAATACTCTCGTAACAGTATCAGTAGTCAACTTTTCATGGTTCACTTGAAATATGTTTTTCAGTACACATGAGATTATACCTGGATATGTTGGTATGTTTTGTTTGACAAGTTTTCTCCTTAAATATAAGAGCATGTCTGGTTTTGTTGGTGGTTTTTGACAAGTTTTCTCCCTTAAATATAAGAGCATATCTGGTTTTGTTAGTTGTTTGACAAGTTTTCCCTCTAACTATATGAGCATGTCTGGTTTTTTTGGTTGTGTTTGACAAGTTTTCTCCCTAAATATGAGAGTATGTCTGGTTTTGGTGACATGTTTTCCCTCTGAAAATCATAGCATGTCTTGCTTTGTTTATTATGTTTGACATGTTTATTCCCTAAATATGAGAGCATGTCTGGTTATGTTTGACATGTTTTTTCTCATGTATGAGAATGTGTCTGGTTACACTCCAGTATAATACTAGGCAGGATAATCATCCAGAGAATTTCAAAAGCAGTTGACCATAATCAGAATGTCAGAGACAGCTGTACATTAACTTTGTTGATTTTGAAAAGGCTTTTGACAGCATACACAGGGACCGCCTATGGAAAATACAGGGTGTCCGAACGAGAGCAGGTAGATTTGAATTGCCCGCCATTTCTGTGGATTTTGTTTCTGTCACTTCATATTTGGCAGACGTCAAATAGAGACGTGGCAAATTCATTATGGAGAGGTACACTAATGAACAACGCGTTTGTAGTGGTGTTGATGGTATTGTATGATGGTGATATTACTAAATGTAATTGTATGAGGCCAGCTGTGAAGGCTCCTGAGATAAAATGTAGTTGAGAATTGTCAGAAGGCCTTTCTTGCTACCACTACGACCTCACACTTAATTTTTTTTAATGAATGTGGCTACGTAAAGTGTCTAGGGTTATGATATGTAGTGTGGTGTAATAGGTTATAGATATACCCACAGATATTTAACAAGACTAATAATATTAATAAATGTTAAAATACACTGAACTAACTCACGTGTGTAAAATTTTTGATAAAAATTATATTACATTTATTTTGTTCTGGATCAATTTTTTAGGTTGACCAGAACTTAAAAAGATTTAGAGATTATGAAAGAAATGCATGGAATATTATATCATGAATGCAATAGTGTACATATATATGTACTATACTAGTTAGTTTTATTAAAATGTTCTAGTAGTCATCTACTTGGGAGGATATTTAATGTTTGTGCTGTTGGGGTGGCCTCATCACACCTGTCTATATTGACTACACAGTGTCCAGAAAATGGTGGGAATTTTATGGGGGTATTAGTAACTAAAGGGCTTTGGTGAAAGTCCAGCAGACCAGAGGCTCACTCATCTTGTCGTTGTAGCTCTGGTGCTGAAAACTGATGGTCCCACCTCTCCGTGCTGGCGGGCAATAATGGTGGTCTCTGTCACAAGTACTGCACAGATACACTCGAGTAAAGTCACCAACTGAATAGTCACTGCTTTGTTGACAACAGAAACTCGCAGCTCTGCAATCAAAGTATGGGCCATGTGTCAAAATCTATTCTCTACCCACGTCTGGACACAACACTGACACAACAACCACATCATACAGACAGGTCAGATCTCTCTGACCAAACAGCACATTTACCATGGTGGTTTTACCTCAGATAGATCCTCCCAGACTATAGATTCTGAAAAATATTTATTAGTTGTCTGCCCTAAAAGAGGATAGGTAATATGTTTCATTATTCCCAACACTTGATCTGTCTTGCCTAACCCTTGCTGGAGTTTATGTACATTGTTGGTCCCTAGACCCTGACTAGGGCGGGGGGTCTAGAGCAAATCCCTACTTGTTTGTAAGGCTAGATTTCGATATGGCAGTATCAAATCACTCGAACATGAAACAATATTCAAAATATATATGGAAATAATTTCAATCTTACCAGATTATGAATAAATAACACAGAACTGCTAGCAAAACTCAGCTGAGCTGCTGGCTATAGTATGGCGTCCCTAAATTTATTACACTTTCTTTCATATGGAAATCACCACACTTTAAAATCTGTGTCTATCACTGAACAACTATTGAGAAATGACCCCAAATCCGCGTCTAAGCGCCGACAATATGCTTGTCTGTGGCCAATCACTGCCTAGGTTTATTTGAATTTCAAATTCCTACACTAAAGTCATTTCAGTCATGCTTCAGTCAAGTATGGATGGTTATCTGTTAGTCTGTCCGTCTCTACTTGTGTTTCTACAAAATGTACTTGATTTTTGAACCAACCTTTCTCTCCCCTCCAAAATTTTGTCGTTAAAAGTTATATTTAGACACAGCTACCCCCCAAAAACCCTCTCCTCCATACTAAGTAAATTTGAACACCTGCGTTTCGAGGTCGTGTTTTTTTTTTGTGCAATTAGCGACACTTTTAGATTCAATACAGTCTGTCGATGATGTGAACAACACTGTCTTTTGTCATTATCTTCAATATTATCTATCCGTCTGTAAAATTAAGACCATATTAGTTCACTGCTCAGAATAGGCCATCCGGCCAGCTAATTTTTATATTCCTAACATTAATATTAAGAAAAAAGTACTTTTTAATTTTTGTAATATTTCGAACATCTGCGTTTAGCCGCTGAATTCAAATCAAGGGCTTGGTATCGCGCAAAAGCGTCCAACAAATGACTGTGGCGTAACATATCTATGGTCCCTTCTGTCGAGTTGCTTACTTTTTATGTCAACTTGGGAAACGTGACTTTTCTCCGTTTCCCCCCCAATTGCGTCTCCTTAGCCTTTCTAGTCTCACGCAATCTTTCCAGTCATATTTTTTTCCTTTTTGATCCGCCGTTCCCCTCCTGTCTAGCAAGTCAATTATTATGGAGGATGATGACCCGCGGTCTAGGCGATCATGTACTATTCGCAGCCTACGCATTATGTTTTTATCCTTAAATGTTATCTTTGGAGATATTTTACCGTTGTATCTCTGTCAATTTCACTACACATCTCCCCACTTGAAAACATGCCTATGGCAAGTTCCAACACCAGCGATACACATAGGTAAAATTACTCCTCACGTCTGCCACTACTCTAATTTTGATCACAGGGGTGCCGACTGAGGAAATCTGCACCGACATTCAATTTGCCTGGGATATATTGGATACTAAACTGATAAGGTTGAAGCAACAAAGACCACCTCAGCAATCTTGCGTTTTCATGCTTAGCCTGAGACAAGAACACGAGAGGCTGATGGTCCGTCTCCACCACAAAAGTCCTACCATACAGATAGATTTGAAACTTCTTTATTGCCCAGATTAATGCTAAACATTCTTTTTCGCTTGTGGAGTATCCTTGTTCCGCCTTATTCAATTTGCGGCTTGCATAAGCGACTGGTTTCAGTTCCCCATCAGGTGAAGATGATCTTTGCAACAAAGCCCCTCCGAGTCCTACATTACTTGCATCGGTTCTTAAGACAAAGTCCTGTGTCAAATCAGGCAGTTTGAGAATAGGCTTGCTAGTGAGTTTTTCCTTTAACTCTTGGAACGCTAGTTCACATTGTGCAGTCCAAATAATTTTATCTGGAAGTCCCTTGCGAGTCAGATCAGTCAGAGGAGCACATATAGTGTTAAAATTTTTGATGTATTTCTGATAAAATCCGCATAACGACACAAATGATCGCACGTCCTTTTTTGTTTGCGGCCTAGGTGCTCTCTGCAGTTTTTCCAAATTCTTAGGATCAGGGGTCATATTACCCTGATATACAGTGTGCCCCAAGAATTCCAACTCTTTACATCCAATACAACATTTTGTTGGCCTAGCAGTCAAATTCGCCTCCCGAAGTCTATCAAACAACATCTCCAGAGCTTCAATGTGTTCTTCAAATGTCTCTGTGGCGACGAGAATATCATCCATGAAATTCGTGATACATGGGTTATTCAGGGGATCCAACAATTTTCGCATCATCCTTGAAAACACACTCGGAGCATTTTTCAGTCCGAATGGTAGCATATTGAATTCATAATGTCCATCCGAAGTGCTAAAAGCCAAATAAGGTCTCACTTCAGGCTTCACTGGGATCTGGTAATAGCCTTTACTAAGATCCACCTTTGAAAAGTATTTTGCCTTGTTCAGTCTGGCAAATAACTGTTTTGTGTCTGGTAATGGATCCACTTGTCCTTCTGTGACAGCATTCAGTTTCCTGTAATCTATGCACAGTCTGTGTTCCCCAGACGGTTTTCTCAACAAAACGACACTAGAACTAAAAGATGATTCACTGTGCGAAATAATCCCCTCCTTCAACAAATACTCTATTTCTTCCTTCAATGCCTTCTCCTTCGCGAACGGAATAGAATAGGCTCTCATACAGATTGGGTTTGAGTCTACCAGTTTCATGTCATACTGTAGCAAATTTGTATGGCCTGGTTTATCTGTTAATACATCTGTATGTTCCTCCAGAACCTGTTGAACTCTCTCCCTCTGGTTTTTAGTCAGGTGCTTACTGACTTTTACCTGTGCTGCGGTTTCACAAGGATGTAATGGGTATTCATGTGAGGTGAGTGGTTCTTTTTGCATCTGGGTTGCAATAGCCAAGGTCAATAAGGGGGTGCTTTCCTGGAGTGGTCTGTCCAGATACTTCTTTAACAGGTTTACATGATAAACTTTTTCCTTCCCCTTTTTGTCAATTTTATAGTTTGTTCTAGACACCTTCTCTAGAACCGTATATGGACCTTGCCAACCAATTTGTAATTTATTCTGGCTTCCGGGTAGTAGAAGCAGCACCTTCTCTCCGACTGCCAGTTCCCTGTCCTTTGCCTTCCTATTAAAATATGCTGCATGTTTCTTCCTGGCTTGTTTCAAATTATCATTTGCCAGTTTCCATCCAGCTTTCAAACGAGTGGTCAGTTCGTTCACATATTGATACGATGAGGTAACAGTCTCTTCCGCCTTCTCATCTGTCCAGGTCCTTAATAAAGCTTCTAAAGGACCTTTTATTGGTCTCCCAAATAGCAGAGTTGCGGGAGCCATCCCGGTTGAACTATGTGGTACCTCCCGGTAAGCAAACAATGCGGCGGGCAGGAATTGATCCCACAGATCCGGTTTTTCGTGTGCCAGCTTTCTCAGGATAGAAATGAGAGTCCCGTTGAACCTCTCTACCTGGCCGTTCCCTTGTGGATGGTACGGACTACAATGAAAGTGCCTGGCTTGAAATAGCTTAAAAACTTCTTCCGTTAGTTTCCCCTTGAACTGAGAACCATTATCCGTCAAGATTTGATGCGGGAATCCTAATCGGGTAAATATTGTAAGTAGTGCCTCTGCTACATGTTTTGAATCAATTGATGGCAGGGCTACCGCCTCTCCCCACATAGAACAAGTGTCCACCAGAGTAAGGATGTAACTGTTCCTCCTCTTGGTCCGAGTGAGAGGTCCTACAATATCCACTGCAACCCTCTCAAAAGGTGTTCCCACTATGGGCATTTCCCCTAGAGTTGCAGGAGCAGTCCAGTGCTTTGGAGCTACCCTTTGACATTCTGGGCAGGATTTGACATATCTTTTTATATCCTCCGTTATCCCTGGCCAGAAGTAATGACAAGCTATACGCTGTCCTGTGGCGCTGATCCCCATGTGACCACTGAAGGGAATCGCATGCCCGAGTTCCATCACTTTATCTCTATATGAAGTGGGAAGAACCAGCTGGTTGTGACCATTTGTTCCAGTTCCGGCCTTCCTGTATAAGAGTTTGTTCTTCATGAAATATTCCCCCTTGCTCGGAGGTGTGTGGCATTTGGGCAATTTTTTAAAACATGGCTTGAGTGTCCTATCCTCAGCCTGCGCCTTCCTCATCTCCTCTGGATGAGCATTTATAGGTTCACCTTCTTCCTCCTTCTTCTGTGACCTGGTCTGCACTGTCGCCATGATCACAGGTTTCTCGGGATTCCCCAAGAAGACGTATCTACACCCCAATATCAGAGGGTAGATTGGTTCATCTATCACTGCTGCTCTGATTTCTCCTTCCACATAGCGAGTTTTCACCGTTATCCTTGCGATGGGAAGTGTCATGAGTGGTATGTCCTTAGTCGCCCCTTGTATTTCCACTGTTTCTGTGGTATACTGACTTGGGTCCACTAGGCTAGACTTCACAACTGAATCATAATCCAAACCTGTATCATAAAGGCACCTTATGGTGACCCCATTACAAATAACATCCTCACAAACTGGGGGGTGATAAGGTTCCTGTTGTCCCTTAGGATTAACCTTTAATCTTTGCGTCCCCGACTTCATTGCAGCAATGTTTGAAGGTTTCCTTCTACAAAATTCGGTGTTATGGTTATCCTTCTTGCACCATTTACACCATCTTTTTCCTTGGTTCAACGGTTTTCTTTCATTGAACTTTTGGTCATTGAACTGTGAGTTTCTGTCGCGATAGTCATTTCTTGGCCGCTCAAAGTTTGTCCTACCTTTATTTCCCTGCTCTCTAGTATCAAATTTATTAAATTGCTGTGGAGCTTTAAAATTGTCTATGTGCTTCTTTTTAGCACCACTTACCTCTGCCTGAGCTGCCTGATACCTCTCAGCAACATTTAAAATTTCCCCCAACTTCTCTGCACCTTGTTCCATGAGAAATTTTCTCATGTCTGGAGCCATGGACTCTCTCAATTGCTCAATCATGATCATTTCTTTAAGATCTTGGGTCTTCCCCAGAGCCGTCCATTTCTCCAAATAGGTTTCTAGTCTAGCAGAGAATTGGTGGTATGTCTCCCCAGACAACAGTTTGGCATTTCTAAATTTCTTACGATAAAATTCACCATTCTTCTCGTATCTTAATAACAAAGCCTGCTTTAACATGTCATAATTGTCTTGGTCTTCCCTGTTCATTTTAGCAAATACTTCATAAGAAGTACCTCTCAATCCCTGTGATAGCTTTAAGCTCCACCTCTCTCTCTCTAACCCATATGTAGTAGCTAATAACTCAAAACGTCCTAGGTACCCCTCTATGTCATCGTCTTTTTCAACAAAATGGTCTAAATGAAACCCCATAGCTGAGTTTGAGGCTCCCAGACTGGGCGTAGCATCTGAGGCAAAAGGGCTGGCACCATTTTCAGGAGCCGGACCTTGTAATTCCAGCTCCCTTAGTCGTAATTCGTGCTCCCTTTGCAACCTTCTATCTTCTGCCTCCCTTTCGGCCTTTTTATCTTCTGCCTCCCTTTCGGCAGTCAACCTTTTTTCTTCTGCCTCCCTTTGCTGTCGTTTTTCTTCTGCCTCCCTTTGCTGTCGTTTTTCTTCTGCCTCAATCTGCAGCCTCTTAATTTCTCTATCAGCCTCAATTTGTAACCTCTTCTCTTCAGCTACCTTTCTATCTTCCCTTTCAATATATTTATCACATTCAGCCGTTACATATTGAATTAAAATTTGACCATCCATTCCCATCTCCTTCGCGGTGAGCACAGCAGCTGATCTAAATTTTGCCAGCTCCGCCATACTTTTTAGACAATATAATAATATACAAGCTAAATCTCTAACCAGTAAATACACTAAGTACTTCTTATGACTATAGTCTAACCAATTCTAACTAACCAGTTAACTAATTAATTATTACTGGCTGTGAAGATTCACCAACTTTTATCTGCAGGGACACTTTTAATTTTAAAGGAAATTTTACAATTTATTTCCCTACTTTTATTTCTCCCACCAGGAGATCCTAATATTACTGTTGGGCTAATTATCCCTGGACAAGACCCCAATTTATGTAGTGGTGTTGATGGTATTGTATGATGGTGATATTACTAAATGTAATTGTATGAGGCCAGCTGTGAAGGCTCCTGAGATAAAATGTAGTTGAGAATTGTCAGAAGGCCTTTCTTGCTACCACTACGACCTCACACTTAATTTTTTTTTAATGAATGTGGCTACGTAAAGTGTCTAGGGTTATGATATGTAGTGTGGTGTAATAGGTTATAGATATACCCACAGATATTTAACAAGACTAATAATATTAATAAATGTTAAAATACACTGAACTAACTCACGTGTGTAATTTTTTGATAAAATTATATTACATTTATTTTGTTCTGGATCAATTTTTTAGGTTGACCAGAACTTAAAAAGATTTAGAGATTATGAAAGAAATGCATGGAATATTATATCATAAATGCAATAGTGTACATATATATGTACTATACTAGTTAGTTTTATTAAAATGTTCTAGTAGTCATCTACTTGGGAGGATATTTAATGTTTGTGCTGTTGGGGTGGCCTCATCACACCTGTCTATATTGACTACACAGTGTCCAGAAAATGGTGGGAATTTTTATGGGGGTATTAGTAACTAAAGGGCTTTGGTGAAAGTCCAGCAGACCAGAGGCTCACTCATCTTGTCGTTGTAGCTCTGGTGCTGAAAACTGATGGTCCCACCTCTCCGTGCTGGCGGGCAATAATGGTGGTCTCTGTCACAAGTACTGCACAGATACACTCGAGTAAAGTCACCAACTGAATAGTCACTGCTTTGTTGACAACAGAAACTCGCAGCTCTGCAATCAAAGTATGGGCCATGTGTCAAAATCTATTCTCTACCCACGTCTGGACACAACACTGACACAACAACCACATCATACAGACAGGTCAGATCTCTCTGACCAAACAGCACATTTACCATGGTGGTTTTACATCAGATAGATCCTCCCAGACTATAGATTCTGAAAAATATTTATTAGTTGTCTGCCCTAAAAGAGGATAGGTAATATGTTTCATTATTCTCAACACTTGATCTGTCTTGCCTAACCCTTGCTGGAGTTTATGTACATTGTTGGTCCCTAGACCCTGACTAGGGCGGGGGGTCTAGAGCAAATCCCTACTTGTTTGTAAGGCTAGATTTCGATATGGCAGTATCAAATCACTCGAACATGAAACAATATTCAAAATATATAGGAAATAATTTCAATCTTACCAGATTATGAATAAATAACACAGAACTGCTAGCAAAACTCAGCTGAGCTGCTGGCTATAGTATGGCGTCCCTAAATTTATTACACTTTCTTTCATATGGAAATCACCACACTTTAAAATCTGTGTCTATCACTGAACAACTATTGAGAAATGACCCCAAATCCGCGTCTAAGCGCCGACAATATGCTTGTCTGTGGCCAATCACTGCCTAGGTTTATTCGAATTCCAAATTCCTACACTAAAGTCATTTCAGTCATGCTTCAGTCAAGTATGGATGGTTATCTGTTAGTCTGTCCGTCTCTACTTGTGTTTCTACAAAATGTACTTGATTTTTGAACCAACCTTTCTCTCCCCTCCAAAATTTTGTCGTTAAAAGTTATATTTAGACACAGCTACCACCCAAAAACCCTCTCCTCCATACTAAGTAAATTTGAACACCTGCGTTTCGAGGTCGTGTTTTTTTTTTGTGCAATTAGCGACACTTTTAGATTCAATACAGTCTGTCGATGATGTGAACAACACTGTCTTTTGTCATTATCTTCAATATTATCTATCCGTCTGTAAAATTAAGACCATATTAGTTCACTGCTCAGAATAGGCCATCCGGCCAGCTAATTTTTATATTCCTAACATTAATATTAAGAAAAAAGTACTTTTTAAATTTTGTAATATTTCGAACATCTGCGTTTAGCCGCTGAATTCAAATCAAGGCCTTGGTATCGCGCAAAAGCGTCCAATAAATGACTGTGGCGTAACATATCTATGGTCCCTTCTGTCGAGTTGCTTACTTTTTATGTCAACTTGGGAAACGTGACTTTTCTCCGTTTCCCCCCCAATTGCGTCTCCTTAGCCTTTCTAGTCTCACGCAATCTTTCCAGTCATATTTTTTTCCTTTTTGATCCGCCGTTCCCCTCCTGTCTAGCAAGTCAATTATTATGGAGGATGATGACCCGCGGTCTAGGCGATCATGTACTATTCGCAGCCTACGCATTATGTTTTTATCCTTAAATGTTATCTTTGGAGATATTTTACCGTTGTATCTCTGTCAATTTCACTACAGCGTTTCAATAGTTAAAACTTATTATCAAAATCAGTGTTCCATTGCGGTGACTCGGCGTAAATTACGTGAAATTTTGAGTCGTAATCATGTGCCTGCAGTATGCACTATTCCGCGTTTAGTGGCGGTATTTGAAGAAACTGGTTCGGTGGTGAATTGCTCAAGGCCTCCAGCACCTCGGAGCGCTCGTTCATTGAAAAACATTGCTGCTGTGCGTGAAAGTGTAGCTGAAATGCCGGGCACCTCCATCAGACACCGTTCACAAGAACTTGGCCTATCTCGGTCATCTTTACACACAATTTTGCGTAAAGATCTACACCTACACCCATATAAGATCCAGCTGACGCAAGCTCTTCAGCCTGCAGACCACGAACGGCGTCGTAATTACAGTAATTGGATGTTAGAAGCCATTGAAAATGACCCTGAATTTTGGAAGAAAATCATCATGAGTGATGAGGCTCACTTCCACCTCAGTGGCTTCGTAAACAATCAAAATAGCCGTATTTGGGGAAGCAAAAATCCACGAGAGATACACGAGAAGCCTCTACATCCTCGGCGAGTGACAGTCTGGTGCGCTATGTGGGCTGGAGGTGTGATTGGTCCATATTTTTTTGAGAACGCTCATGGCAATGCTGTTACGGTCAATGCCGAACGCTATCGGGACATGATTAACAACTTTTTCGGTCCGCAATTGGAGGATTTCGACCTACGTGACATGTGGTTTCAACAAGATGGCGCCACGTCGCACATAGCACGCGACACAAGAGAAATTTTGAATAGGATGTTTCCGGACAAATTAATTTCGAAATTTGGCGACATCGTCTGGCCTCCAAGATCGCCAGATTTAACTCCATTAGACTTTTTTATGGGTTTTTTTTTAAAGGGAAGGTCTATACCAACAAGCCACAGACTATTGAGCAACTCAAAGTCAATATTCGAGAGGATATCGCCGATATACAAGTTGAAACATGCGAAAATGTCATGCAAAATGTGCTCCAAAGAGCGCGCATCTGTATGGCTAGCAGAGGCGGCCATTTAAATGATAAAGTGTTCCACACATAACTGCCAGGTCTAAATAAAGCATACGTAACATAAAATTGACAATTGTTTCACTTTTAGCAAAGTTATTTAAAAACAAAATCTACCTGTTCTCGTTCGGACACCCTATACTTCGGGCTTATGGAATTCCCAGCTGCATTGTTTCCATTATAAAACGCCTCTACTCTAATTTTACATGCAGTGTTGGATTGAGTAATCTAACTTTCGAAGTGAAAACAGGAATACGGCAGGGATGCCCCTTATCAACAACATTATTTTTGACAGCCATAGATTGGGTGATGCGCCGGACAACAGAGGACAGTCCAAGAGGAATTAGATGGACAACGTTTTCTACACTGGAAGACCTGGAATATGCAGATGACATTGCACTACTCGCACATTCACATCAACACATCCAAGAAAAAACCGAGAGACTGATTAAGTATAGCCAGCAAGTTGGTCTGAACATCAATCTGAAGAAGACAGAGGTCATGACACTCAAATGGGCAACCCTGAGCCAATAACAATAAGGAACCAGAAGTTAGAACAGACATACATTTACTTACCTAGGATGCATAGTAACACCAGACGGTGGAACAAACAAAGTCATTAACAACAGAATGAATAAAGCGAGAACAGCCTTTGCTGGTCTCAGCAACATCTGGAGGTCTTCCCAGCACAGCATAAACACCAAACTGAGACTGTATGTGAGCTGTGAACTTTCTGTGCTTCTCTATGGTGCACAGTGCTGGAGAGTAACAGAGAAGGAAATGTCGAAACTGTCCTCCTTCAACACAATCTGCCTAAGGAAAATTCTCTGAATCTTTTTGCCGAATACCATCAGCAACCAAGAACTACTCTTTCAGAGTAACCAGGAGGACATGCACACCATCAAAGCTGGCAGACGCCGGAGTTGGGTTGGCCATGTCCTCAAAAGGGACCCTGATACCATTACAAGAAAAGCTATGCTATGGACCCCCGAAGGAAAGCAAAAGAGAGGCCGACCAAAAACAACCTGGCGGAGAACTGTGGAAGCCGAGATGCAAAGAATGAACCAGAGGTGGGGCACTGTACGAAGGATGGCAGCCGACCGAGCAAAGTGGAATCAATTTGTTGCCGCCATATAAGTCTGTGACGGTATTGCCTCTCCTGCTTTGAAGTAGTGGTCCAACAGTGGCCAAAAGTCAAGAGTATCTAATATGGGCTTCAAAGGTACAAGGTATCTACCTTCGCACAAGATTACTTTTGGCAGAGATGTAGATAGAAGGGTGATGACACTTCTATTACAAAGGGAGTCTTCACAAGATATTCAGAATAAGCGAGAACAATACTGTTTTGGCTGAGTATGTTAACTCTGTAATTCTGCCGACTCTTTTGTGAAGGATTTAAGCACTTATTACTTTCAGCTCGTTTGAGCCCCCACCCCTGATCTACCCAGTGGAATTCTATTATTTTAGTATAGCTCTTTTTAGAGTGTGTAGTAATTTGACTGAGACAAACATGCAGTAACTTTAAAATGATTAAATCGAAGTTAAATTTGTAACATTACAAATAACAAAATTTAATAATCACTTTAGGTTTTAACAGTTGGAGAATAATTTGAATAGTTATGGATCAAGAAAAGTTATCATCACAGTCTTTAGGGAATGTGAGATTTTACAAGAAATTCAAGTGGCAGCATATATTTGAACTTAGCTGCTAATGACGGTTCTGCTCCTTCTTATGGGTTGGTTCTTTTCACTCTGCTCAAGCACGTCTCTGATCAAGGTTGTCGGGGGTTGCTCGTTTCTCAGAAATGTCAAGGAGAGTCTACCATGTGGGTCCTTCGTCTTAAAGCTTACTTCTTGTTCCAGAGATAGTACTTCTTGCTGGTACCACCAATAACTATGGTAAAATAATAGAACGAAACGCTCTTCTGAGTATGTCGTTTTCAACCCCATAGTTATGGGTTCCTATCTTCCCATACCACATGAGAATTAAATTTAATCCCTGGGGATAAAACTTTCTTTACATTTAAATAGAATAGCTTTCATAGTTACTTGAAACAGAAAGGAGAGTCCTAACCACAAAATATATAGAGAAACATTACCCAAGCAACACCTGGATCCATGCATACACAGATGGATCAGCAACTAATGCAACAGAAGATGGGGGTTGAGGAGTCTTCCTGAGCTTAAGCAATGGCACACAAAAAAAGATAGCAGTCGCAACAGGGAAATTTTCAAGTAACTTCAGAGCAGAGTCAGAGGCATTAAAAACTGCATCAGAAATTCTAATAACAGAAGAAAACTCAGAGAAACCAGTAGCTATCTTCTCAGATGCGCTGTCAGTGATTACAATGCTGAAAAGTAAAAGTAATGCCTAAGAGTAACAGTTCACAGACTATGTCAGCAATACAAATGAGTCGTGATACAGTGGATCCCTTCTCACTGCAACATCCCTGGAAATGAAGAGGCTGACAGATTTGGCAAATGAAGGGGGAAAGCTTCCTCAACTTGACACAAACATAACTTATGAGGAAGCCAAGAGTTTTATCAAGCACAGATACAGGCACAAGTGGGAAGAAGAGTATCCAGGCCACACAAAAAATGATCCGCATCACCAGCTCAGCAGAAGTGAACAAGTGGTAATCTTCAGACTTCGCACAGGTCATAACAGATTGAGATACCATCTATTCAACAAATTAAAGATAGGAACTACTGATGAGTGTGAATGTGGCACCGATAAAATTACTGCCGAACATCTGCTTCAAAGGTGCCCAACATACGAGGAACAGAGAAAACGCATATCACCATTACCATTCCTGGAGAAAATCTACGGAGATATCAACAGCCTCAGGCTGACCACTGCTTTCTTTGAACTTATTCAAGTTGACATCTGAGGGTGAACGAAGAAGATAGTTACATGACATTTAAATGAAAAGGTTAATAATACAGATAGAGTCTGTGTTACGTGCAGTCTTTGATATCTTGCAATATAATACATTTGTATGCTTGTTATGTTCGCAAATATTTTGTAAATAAAATAGATACTTTTTAGTGCTTAAGGAAAAGTCATTATTGAGTTACTTCCCTTGAAAGGAGTTTCAGATCGAACTCCGCGGATGAATCCAGTTTTACTGCGATTTATTCTTTGTTTGGGTAGAAATAGATTGTTCTTGCTTCAGTATATCTATGGCCTGAATTTATGTGTAGTGTTTGTCTAGGTAGGACGAGTCTGTCTTATATCTGTATATCTTTACATATCTAAGTCGAACTATATGTTCTTTGTCGCTAGAAAGGTCAAAGGCTGTTCAGCGGATGTGTGGCTAGAGAGGTGTGATTTGGCTTCGCCCTGATGATGGGGGGCTGTCGTGTTTTTCTGTATCGGCTTGTCGCCGGAAAAAAGTGATCGATATATGTGTAGGGGAAAGTGATAGTCGTCTAGACCTATCGTGTATGCTTTACCCCAGTGTTTATTCTTATTGCCAAGGAATGGCAGAATCATATTTCTGATACCAAGGTAACAAAAGCACTTCTTATGAACTCTCTTACGAAGCCATCGTTTTCGATAAGCAGACGCACGATTTGTACGTCTGAGGGAATATTTAACTAGATGAAGATGTCATTCATTTCTAGCAGCACCATATTGTATGTTGAAGTCCATTGCATCATGATAGAATCTACAGAGCAATGAGAACATTTAATGTAGGATTAACTTTGATACAGATTCCAGTTTGTATCCTAAAGTGAGTGACAGCTCACGACAGCAGCCATCTTGTATCCAAATATTTTGTGACTTTCAAGAAGAGAAAAGGGATGCCCCGTACTATCGCTTGATGAGTCCAGAGATCACTGCTACAGATGAGAACCCATTACTAGCGGTTCAATATGATTACATGAAAAATATGTGCTGAACATTATTTAAAGGAATCTTCGCTAGACGAGGTTAGGTCTAGAAGCCATCTTGAATATTGTTTATAGACTGACGTGCTTTGTCAGTAAACTCAGATGATATATATATATGGGCAATACTGAGTGCTTGTCTACTGACATTCCATTGTGCTATTATGCAACGAGTGCCCATGTATCATTGCAAGACCATTTATCAATTGTACCATGATGTATTATGCCAACCTGTGATTTGTCACTGTATCCGTGCTGTCGAATGTGTACGTCCAATTAAACTGTAACAAAAAGTACACAGCAGTTGGCGTCGATGACTTCCAGCCATACATGAGTGAGAAAAAGAACATTTATCAACTCTTCGAACTCTTTCATCATTCGCGTATTATACTCTCACTCTATGTCTACACACCACTGCGTAGGTCGAGTTGATATTCCTATTCCTAACAACCACTCTGACGAGCAACGCTGGGGCCAACAACAAGTCTTTAACATTGGAGCTTCCACAGACCACCATACCTCTTAACACTGTGGTCCTGTAAATAGTTGATGTCAGTGTGAACAAGGAGCAATACATCTTCATATCTATACACCATTCAACCGTATATATAGAAACAGCATTTAACTCTGGTGGAATTCAACAAAGAGGATATTTAACACTGGTGAACCAGCTTTCTGGGTTTGACCTCGCAGAAGTTGAGAAGTCAACAGACTACCGATACCAGACCGTTTCCTGTGGCTGATACGACACACTTGCAGTATTAGTTTGCTCTTTATCAACACTTTGTCACGTGACCTATCAAGTGAATGCAGTATCTAGGTCAGCGTTGTTGACATTTTTACGCTTAGACATTACAGAGTTTCACAGTACAGAGATGATACTTTGAAGGCCATAAACTGTTCTATTGTTGCAGTATTGTTGAACATAAGTGCGTAAATTTCATCGTTGGACCTTCTGATACTAATATTGTTGAACATTGTAATAGATTAAATCAAAAATCTAGTATTGATTAAAGTGGCAGTTTACTTTGTTTATTCAGAAACTGTGCCATTATATTTATGAACTGAAACTCTTTCCAACACATTTCATTATTTAATGTATAACTGAGCATCCTATCTGCAACACAGTGCTTTATATATTACACACGTGATATATGCATTTATGATTATATGTTATATGTTATTTATTTGTATAGTATATTAGTTTATATGTCAGCGGGTTGTGTTTAGGTTGGGCGGTGTCCTCACAACAGAATATCCCACGTCATAGAGGGTCCGTTGTGGGCGTTTTCTTTAGGTGCAATTTCCTTAATTGGAAATTTGCTTGCAACAACTAGTTGCTATTTGTGTTAGCTGTGATGACCTGTACCCATCATTGGTTTTGTAACATTTTTCTGTTCTTTAGTTTTGTTCGATTTGTTTGTATTTGTAGGTCTCCCCTTTCCTGTTATTTAGTTGTATACACAATTTATATTTATATACACTGTGACGTCATTTGTGTTGTTATTCCTTGCAGATTCGGTGATTATTTTCATTGATTTCCTTATTTGATTTAGTTGATTTCTGCAAATGTTTTCATATTGTCAGTCTTATTTGTGCTTTATGTATGCTGTTGGTTGACATATGTTTTATATAGGTATATTTCATAAGACACTATTGCTTGTGCACTGCACTTGGATTATGGTATAAAACAGTACTTTATTATTATTACTGGTATACAAGAAATTATACAAGACCTTATTAAGGCTTGTGACCCACTGAGATTGAGATAGTGTACTGATTAATCAAGTCATTAAGAACTTGTGGTATTATTATTGTTTCAGGTAATTAGTATTATTGTTAGACATCATGTCTACATTAGAATACTTCATTGCACAAGGGAAATCCCTTGATAAGACTGGTATGGAATTAGAACAATTTGCAATTGCTCAATATGACAAAGCATTAGCTGCAGAAGAAAGAAAAACTGCTGCTGCAGAGGAAAGAAAAGCTCTAGCTGAAGAAAAAAAATTGCAAAGAGAAGCTGAAGAGAAAAAATTAGAAGCTACTGCTGCTGCTGAACTAAAGAAATTGCAGATACAGACTGAGGAAAAAAGATTCCAGATGGAAATGGAAAAAGAAAAAAGAAAAGATGAAGCTGCTGCAGAACAAAAAAGATTAGACAGAGAAGCTGCTGCTGCTATTGAACAAAAAAGAATAGACAGAGAAACTGAACAAAAAAGACTAGACAGAGAAGCTGAAGAAAAAAAAAAGCAATAAGAGAACATGAATTTGAGTTAGAGAAATTAAGATTGACAAGTATGAGTAATGTTAATCAGGCATCTAGTGGTAATGGTAAACCTTCTACTTACAAGGTTAAGGTGCCACCGTTCAATCAGTCCAGTGACGATATTACATTCTGGCTGGATAGATTTGAACGTTCTTGTCGTACTCATAATGTGGATAAATCACAATATGCTAACCAATTAGCAGAAAACTTGAAAGGTGAATCTCTGACTAGATTATGCCTTGTAGGAGAAGCAGATAAGGATAATTATGATGTCATTAGGGCGGCTTTGATAAAAAAAATACCAGCTAAGTGAGGAAGGCTATCGCCTTTTGTTTAAGACGATGGTGCCTGAGACAGGTGTAGAATTCTCAGAATTCATTGCAAAGGCACGTCTCACAGTTGATCGCTGGATTGAGCTTTCCAAAACAGAAAAAACTTATGAAGGACTTATGGATTTGTTGCTCAGAGATAAGATTATGTCATGTGTTAACAAACCATTCCTTGAATTTATACATGAGCGTAAACCCAAATCACTAAAGGAAATGGAAGAATATTGTTCCCAATATGTCACTGCACACCCCGACGTGACTTTTGGCAACACTAAGATTAAGGAGAGTATGCCAGTTGCTTCAGCAACACCATACAATCCCAATTATTCACACAGATTTCAGGGACCTCTAAACAGATTTGATAAAAAAGGTAACCATAATAGTTATCAAAACCAAGGTAACCAATCATTTCAGGGTTCTTCGTCGAAGAACTGGAGACGAGCTGATAGCTCTCGACACAGGGGTGGTCACAATTATAGGAATTTCCGTAGAGGAAGTAATTATAGAAACTATCCGAGTTATCCGTCTTGGAGTCAACAAGATCATAATTACAGAGATACTCATTATAATGAATATGATAATGGTAACCAAGAGAACTATGACTCAAACCCAAATAGGGGTTACAATAGAGGTAACAATAACTACAGAGGTAATAATAACCGAGGTAGATCTCAAAACAGAAGACATAAACCACATTTTCAGGCAAACTCTGCACAGCAAGAGTCTCATGAAGCCTATAAACAGAGTAAAGATAATAATGACGCTAGTAATATGGCATGTTCCGCTTTTGATTTTGGGAGAGCATCTCAGTGCCCCCAATGCAAAACATTATTTGAGCCAACCACAGTGTCTACTTTAAGCTGCGGCCATCCTCTTCCTGCTCTTCCTGCATCAGTCGCGCATGATGGAAGAGGTTCTCTTGTCTTACATAAGGGTTTAGTAAATAACAATCCAGTCTCTGTGCTATTTGATTCTGGATGCACCACAATTGGTGTTAGGCAGTCACTCGTAGATCCTTCCCGTGCCACTGGACAAGTAGTCAAATGTGTAACATTTGGCGGCACATTAGAGAAATACTCTACTGCTATCATTAGGATTGCTACTCCTTTCTTTACAGGAGATGTACACGCATGTCTTCTTCCGAATCCGATCGCTGACCTCATCATCGGTCGCATTCATGGAGTCAAAGAATGCACTTCGCAACAAATTTCCGCTTGGGAAAAGCAAAACATGCAGATTGCTAACGCTGTAGTCACTAGAGCTCAAGCTCTTAATATGCCTCAAACTTCATCTACTGAAGATAATGAAGAGCATAACCAAGATGATCCCTTGGTAATTTCTCGTGACTCGTTTATAAAACAGCAAGAAGATGATCCCACTCTGAAGAAATTTTTCATTCTTGCAACGAAAGGTGATCCGAATAAAGACACAAGTCGTAAATCGTGGATTACAAAGAAGAATGGCGTACTTGTACGTATGGTTCAAGACTCCATTACGTCAAGTCATTCTCAAATCCTGGTTCCCAAGAATTTGAGAGTTAAAATTTTGCAGCACGCTCACGACTCTCAGTGTGCTGGACACATGGGTTTTTCCCGTACTAAGTCAAGAGTTCTTGCGGCTTTCTTTTGGCCATTGGTAAACAAGGACATACGGATTTATTGTCGATCTTGTAAAGTATGTCAGGAAGTTAAATCCAAAAGTCCACGCCATGCTGCACCCATTCAGGCGGCAGACATTCCTATTCGGCCGTTTCAAATTTGCTAATAAGAAGAGATGCTTACGACAACTTTGTCCTGGTGACAAAGCATTTGTACTACTACCTTGTAGGGAAAACAGACTACTTATTTCTTGGAAAGGTCCGTACGATATAATATCGAAAATTTCCGACGTCGACTATATTGTCGATATTGATGGGAAGCATAAAACCTTCCACATCAATATGCTTACTGAATTCCATGAACGTCCGGATTATTTACAACCCATTTTCCAAGCAACGGACGATTCTCCAGTACAACATGGTCATTACTCATCACTGTCCGTGATACAGGATGAGGAAACGAGTTTTTCAGATGTAAATCTCCCTCTTCCAATGATCCCACTTCATTCTAGTGAATCATGGAAGAACGTTACTGTCTCTCCTGATTTGTCTCTGGGAGAACAGCGACAAGTTTCAACTATGTTGCAAACATTTAAGGATGTACTCACTGACATCCCTGGACAAACTCATGTCATTGAACATGACATTGTTCTAACTGACCATACTCCTATTAGGGTTAGATCTTATCCTATCCCTATACATTTTCAAGCACAGGTCGAGAAAGAGTTGGATGAGATGATAGATTTGAAAATAATCGAACCATCCACCTCTGCATATTCTTCGCCGATGGTTATTGTTCGAAAAAAGACAATAACATACGTCTTTGCGTTGACTATCGCAAATTGAATCAAGTAACGAAGTTTGATGCTGAACCTATGACTTTACTGGAAGAGCTACTTACTCGACTCTCCAAATCTCATTTTTTCACTAAACTTGATTTGTCTAAAGGATATTGGCAAGTTCCTTTATCTGAACGCGCCAAACCTCTCACGGTTTTTTCAACACCTAGAGGTTTGTTCCAATGGAATTTTATGCCTTTCGGTCTTATGAACGCACCAGCTACATTCGTACGCATGATGCGCCGAATCCTATCTTATCGGTCAGATGTCATTGCATATCTAGAAGACGTCTGTCTTTTCAGCGATACTTGGGAAGATCACTATTCAGGGTTAGATGAATTGCTGTCTACTTTGCGCGAGCACAACCTGACAGCGAAACCCTCTAAAGCCTATATTGGTTTTAGCGAAATTTCTTTCCTAGGCCACCGAGTTGGTCATAGTTCCCTAAAGACAGAGGACCATAATACTAGTAAGATACTTAAAATCTCTATCCCTAAGACTAAAAAACAGGTGAGAAGTCTGTTAGGTCTTATTCAATTTTATGGCATATTCATTCAGAATCTATCCTCTATCATGGCACCTCTTTCTACACTTCTAAAGAAAGGTTCGCCTAATATGGTCCACTGGTCTCAGGAATGCCAATCCTCTTTGGATAAGATTAAAACATTGTTTTCAACACCACCTATTTTAGTATTACCTGCTAAAGATAAGACATTCGTTCTTCGAAGTGACGCTTCATCCACTGGGATTGGAGCGGCACTAATGCAAGAGTACTCTGGAACTCTGCATCCTGTAATGTATATTTCCAGAAAACAATGCGGCAGAAAGGAATTATTCGGTTTTAGACCGTGAGCTATTAGCTATGGTTTGGTCAATCCACAAACTACAAAGATTCCTTCTAGGCGCACATTTCATAGTAGAAACCGACCAAAAAGCTCTTACTGCTATACAGAGTAAGAATTTGAAGAGCTCGAGGTCTACTCGATATGCAATTGCTCTTCAACCTTTTCATTTCTCTGTGCGAGCTATTCGTGGATCAGATAATGTGATGGCAGACATTCTGTCAAGATGCCCACATGATTCCACATAACTATTAGGTCTTAGACTTCTTGATATGTCTAGGTCTATAATAGTTCCTTTCTATATCAAGATAGATACACATTTGTAATTTAATAATATAATGATTGTATCACTACTTAGCAGTTCATTGATGTTTATTCACCGCTGTGCTTTGATGATTTTTCTTCATAAATCATAAATTTAAGATATCTAATACGAAATTATGGTATGAAATTTTTTAGGCATTGTGTAATTGCCAGAATTGTATTATACTTTGATGACACCTTCCTGGAAATATTATTCGTAGAGAAACAATTTCTCTCAGATTATGAGATATATTCTCACCAGTCGCTTCATAAGTCGACTTAGCCTCATATTAGGCGTTATAATTATTCCTGATATTTTCATCTGCGCATTACCCATGCGTTGTGAGCCTATTGTACGTTGCTCCTAGATGTATTTCCAAAAAAAAAAGTTCCATTTTTTTCCCGGGAGGTGTGGTAAGACTGTTACGTGCGGTCTTTGATATCTTGCAATATAATACATTTGTATGCTTGTTATGTTCGCAAATATTTTGTAAATAAAATAGATACTTTTTAGTGCTTAAGGAAAAGTCATTATTGAGTAACTTCCCTTGAAAGGAGTTTCAGATCGAACTCCGCGGATGAATCCAGTTTTACTGCGATTTATTCTTTGTTTGGGTAGAAATAGATTGTTCTTGCTTCAGCATATCTATGGCCTGAATTTATGTGTAGTGTTTGTCTAGGTAGGACGAGTCTGTCTTATATCTGTATATCTTTTCATATCTAAGTCGAACTATATGTTCTTTGTCGCTAGAAAGGTCAAAGGCTGTTCAGCGGATGTGTGGCTAGAGAGGTGTGATTTGGCTTCGCCCTGATGATGGGGGGCTGTCGTGTTTTTCTGTATCGGCTTGTCGCCGGAAAAAGTGATCAATATATGTGTAGGGGAAAGTGATAGTCGTGTAGACCTATCGTGTGTGCTTTACCCCAGTGTTTATTCTTATTGCCAGGGAATGGCAGAATCATATTTCTGATACCAAGGTAACAAAAGCACTTCTTATGAACTCTCTTACGAAGCCATCGTTTTCGATAAGCAGACGCACGATTTGTACGTCTGAGGGAATATTTAACTAGATGAAGATGTCATTCATTTCTAGCAGCACCATATTGTATGTTTAAGTCCATTGCATCATGATAGAATCTACAGAGCAATGAGAACATTTAATGTAGGATTAACTTTGATACAGATTCCAGTTTGTATCCTAAAGTGAGTGACAGCTCACGACAGCAGCCATCTTGTATCCAAATATTTTGTGACTTTCAAGAAGAGAAAAGGGATGCCCCGTACTATCGCTTGATGAGTCCAGAGATCACTGCTACAGATGAGAACCCATTACTAGCGGTTCAATATGATTACATGAAAAAATATGTGCTGAACATTATTTAAAGGAATCTTCGCTAGACGAGGTTAGGTCTAGAAGCCATCTTGAATATTGTTTATAGACTGACGTGCTTTGTCAGTAAACTCAGATGATATATATATGGGCAATACTGAGTGCTTGTCTACTGACATTCCATTGTGCTATTCTGCAACGAGTGCCCATGTATCATTGCAAGACCATTTATCAATTGTACCATGATGTATTATGCCAACCTGTGATTTGTCACTGAATCCGTGCTGTCGAATGTGTACGTCCAATTAAACTGTAACAAAAAGTACACAGCAGTTGGCGTCGATGACTTCCAGCCATACATGAGTGAGAAAAAGAACATTTATCAACTCTTCGAACTCTTTCATCATTCGCGTATTATACTCTCACTCTATGTCTACACACCACTGCGTAGGTCGAGTTGATATTCCTATTCCTAACAACCACTCTGACGAGCAACGCTGGGGCCAACAACAAGTCTTTAACATTGGAGCTTCCACAGACCACCATACCTCTTAACACTGTGGTCCTGCAAATAGTTGATGTCAGTGTGAACAAGGAGCAATACATCTTCATATCTATACACCATTCAACCGTATATATAGAAACAGCATTTAACTCTGGTGGAATTCAACAAAGAGGTTATTTAACAGTCTGTTTACATACACATCTCCACTGATTGAAAAGTGTTCACAATATAAATTGAATATGTTTTCATTTATGTTTTACACTGATTGAAAAGTTTGAAACTTCCATTACTTTAAAATGAATATTTTCACATAGACATCCACACTGGTTTAAAGCCTGAAAACTTACATTAATTTTGAAGTGAATATGTTTATAGGAACATTTACACTGCTTTGAAAATGTAATTATTATACTTAGAATGTACATCATTTCTTTCATCTTTCCCTCCCTGCTCCATAGGGAACGTGTAACTACTTTATGCTTTTAGTTCTCTTTATGAAATGAAACTCTCAATAAAGCAATCACCAGCCCGTGCAGTGGTGGTTCATGAATCATCATTCTATACGCTGAGGTTGCCAGTCTCAAATGACTTTGACATCCACAAGTAGGTTTCACATATTAAAATTCACATGGTAATATATACTTATAAGTATGTTAGTTCACATGTTAGTAATAAATTAGAAATGTAAATCACAACTTACGCCAATCCTGACTCAGACTTTTTTGCTCAGATAAATAATAGAGACTTGAATCGGTCTCTTACACGCGTCTGGGGTGTCGTTAATTTAATAAGTTCCCTCTCTGACTTCGTGTGTGGTCCTTCAGTTTCCTCAATCCCGGTTTCCTTATTTAAAATGTTAGAGATTTCCTAGGCTATATAGTAAGTCCAGATGAATACTCCAATAAAAGGTGTCCGGTATTTTAAGAAGGAATTCTGAATTATAATTCTTTACTGTAGTAGTCTGGTGTCTTGGCGAGCGATTTCTCAAGTAAAATAGCTGGAGAAAATGATCAGATTATATTCCCTGCCTTCCTACGCCTTCGTTTGTTATGAGCTATCAAAACTCCAATCATATTCAAACAGGTGGGTTATTGGGTAATTTCAAAATATTCCGACATCGGATAATTTTGAACGTAAGGCAGAGGTCAACTCTCCTATATATGGTAATAAGATGTCCGATGCCCTTGTGTACAAGCTTACAGATAGATCGGTAAACTCATACAACAGCGTGTTCAAAATGTAACCATCATTACTTTATCAGAAAGTACTCTTGTCATAACAAGTAGGACAGGAAACACTTACGTCATAAGCCTCCACCGCGTACACGAGATCTTGTGCTAATCTTAACCAAGCTGTGCCACTCCCTCACGACTGCGAGTAATTATCTCAGCAAATCTGGGTAGCGTCAAGCAAATTTGATTATTATCATCTACAGGGAGTGTTGAATGATTTGATAAAATCAAATAAATGCTACTTAGCAGAAAAATACAGAAGAAAGAAACAAACAAAGAAAAGTGCGACAATTGAGAGCAAATAATAAAAATCAGTTCCACAAATGTACCAATACTGCCGGAGTGAAACAAAGATCGATAGGGGCCGCCCCGTTTTGTCACAAAGACGCCACCAGGCAATGAAGTAGCCCTAAGGAAATTGAAAGCTTGAGCTATGGTATTGGTAACAGAGAAGAAAAACATCTAGAGATCATGTTTAGATATATACCACATTTGTACAGAGAATTCATGAGCATCCTGCTTAAATCTTGATTTCCGTGTAGTATTTTTCCTCATATTCTTACTATGTGTGAATGTGTAGAAAAATAACAACTAAAATATCAGTACAGAATTGTGTTCATTTAATGCAGTAAATAATATACACTTAAACATGGCTCCTTTGTCTTTTATTGTTGGCTTGCCTGAACGAGTTTGTTAAAGTGAATGTTTGTGAGAGGAAGAACAACTTTACCAGGAAATAACCTACAAACTCTCACCCTTTTGTAAAGAGATGTAAGGTAATCGTAAAGAACATATAAATTAATATTTGCTTAAAGCAAATGAACATCTGAGAACAGAGCATATAGATCTGAACTGAAGTTTCCTTAACCCACCAAAGGCTGTCTTCACCGGGACACTTGAGATGGAATAAGGATGTCACTGAAAGGCCCGTATATGGAGATAGAATTAAGATACCAATTAGAAAGTGACTAATTCTGTCGGTACATTATTCTAACTCTAACCGAAAGTTGCTTATAATTCGTTTTTGAAAAAATGTTTTCCATATTCTAATTTTTTATTTCAAATACTTAGAACAGTTTCAATCATCGTCCAAAATTTCATTTTAATGTGGATAACTCCTTCAGGTTCAACTGATACCTTAAAACTTTAGATGCATTTTTCTCAAATAACGCTGAAGTGGAGATGACATAAAACAGTACTAGGGTGACAATAGGTTGACCATGTCACGCTATCATATTCAAGCTTGCTGGTGACACAAGAATTATTTATCGCAACTTTGGAAACAGCTGTAGAGACTAAATAAAATATAAATGGTTTCTACTTCGTATCAAGTGTATCAGTTTTATATTTATTTTATTTTAACACAACAAGAGCTGTAAAACTATGGTATAAAAACTTTTATACCATAGCTCCAACAAGAAAATGTCAGATATCTAGGGAATTGAAAATTCCCAGTAATAAGAAACTTCTCAGACTACAGCTGGGGGAAAACTTCCTCAACTTGACACACATATAACCTATGAGGAGTCCAAGAGTTTTATCAAGCGCAGATACAGGCACAGGTGGGAAGAAGAGCATCCAGGCCACACAAAAAATGATCCTTATTACCAGCTCAGCAGAAGAGAACAAGTGGTAATCTTCAGACTTCGTACAGGTCATAACAGATTGGGATACCATCTATTCAACAAACTAAAGATAGGAACTACTGATGAGTGTGACTGTGGCACCAATAAAATGACTGCCGACCATCTGCTTCAAAGGTGCCCAACATATGAGGAACAGAGAAAACGCATATGGCCATCACCAGTACCATTCCTGGAGAAAATCTACGGAGATATCAACAGCCTCAGGCTGACCACTGCTTTCTTTGAACTTATTCAAGTTGACATCTGAGGGTGAACGAAGAAGAAGAAGAAGAAGACTACAGCTGGGAAAAGGCTATTTCAGAATAGAAGAACCTTACTGTGCAGGATGTCTTCAAGACAATAATATAGAACATTTCTTGTTAAAATGTAAGAGGTATGAACAAATGAGAATACCAATATTAGATTATTTGCAAGCATCAAACTTACCTACAAATATAGAAGAGGTGTTAAGAATAGACAGACCTAGGGAGCTGCATAATATAGTCAAACAATACACTGACAAACAACATTTTTCTTTCTTATATAAGAATAAGTGTTCTTAGGTCAGTTTCTTGCGCTGATTTCAAATCTGAAATCCGTTTATCTCTATCACGTCGGGTTCTTAAGATATTTGTCAATAAATATATTTTTGGGAAACCGTTATTTGCTCCGTTTCATTTTTACTATATAACTTATTAAAAATTAATAAAAAGCAACATAATTCTACTTTTTATACTGCTAAAAGATGCATGACATATGTTACGTGATTTTTCAAATAGTTGCTGTATTTTGAAATAATTCTGAGCAAAATATGGCTTCTAGAAGTTGTAGAAATTCGGCTGATCTGTTCTGTTACGTGTGCGGATATTTTACCGATCGTGTTGACTAGAAAAACTTTACACCATTACTAAAGAAAGCATATGAACTTTATTTCGATTCGAAAGTTGATGATGCAAATAAATCTTGGAAGCCAAATGCAGTTTGTTCGATACATTGGCAGGTTGGTTACGAAAATCGCCGAAGCATAAGTCGATGCCTTTTGGAGTGCCAGTAATATGGCGTGAACATACAAATCACACTACTGATTGTTACTTCTGCTTGACAAATATCCATGGTTTCACTTTTAAAACTAGAAAGTCTGTGGTTTATCCAAATATTGAATCGGTTTCGAAACCAGTGCCTCATGATCCAATCACGTGTCTGATCCAAGTACCACCAGAACAATATCCGCTGGACGTGAATGAACCATCAGAAAGTGATAGTTTACCTGCTTTAGAAACTAATTCTTACTCAGATTACATACCGTTGAATGATGGTGTTTACTTAATTAACCATTCAGAACTTTCAGATCTAATACGTGATCTCGCTCTTACCAAAGGACACGCGGAATTACTCGGTTCGCGACTCAAAGAATGGAATCTTTTAGCGCCCAATACTCCGATATCTAAATTTTGTCATAGACACAGAGAACTTGTTCAATACTTTGAGATGGATGATGACATTTGCTATTGCAAAGATGTAAACGGTCATGATCACATAGTCAACGAATGGCGATTTTTCATCGATTCTTCCAAGACTAGTCTAAAAGCCGTGTTATTGCATAACAGAAATTTATTTTCATCAATTCCAGTCGCCTACTCTGTTCATATGAAAGAAACTTATGACAATATGGCTATACGTTTGGAAAAAAATAAAGTACAATGACTACCAATGGCGGATTTGTGGAGACCTAAAGGTCATTGCAATTCTCACGGGCATGCAGACTGGGTATACTAAATTTGGTTGCTTCCGATGTGAATGGGACAGCCGCAACAGACAGGAACATTATGCAAGAAAGGTGTGGCCTATCCGGGATCGTATGCAGCTCGGGCATAAAAATGTAATACGCGAGCCATTAGTTAACAAAGACAGCTTCATTTTACCACTGTTACATATAAAGTTGGGGCTCATGATAAAACGAGCAAAGCTTTCACTTATCTTCGAGAAAATTATGACGGTGGAGTGTGACCATGCTTGCCGATTATTGTTGGATGCTTCATCGCGATGTATCACATGCGATTCACCGACGAAAGTCGACTGCAAAGAAATTCAAGCCTACATAACTGTTATACTTATTGTACGAATGATGTTGTAATACTGTATGCGTTGTTAAAAAACCTCAATTGCGTATTTCTAGAGATCCCGACCTGATAGAGAAAAACGGTTTGCAGATTTAAAAACAGCGCATTAAAATTGACTAGAAATACATAGAAATGTTAGAGAAAGAAAAAAAAAGTTTTTTTTTGTTAGTCAGTGATATTTAACACGAACAAATGTTAATATATATTGGCTAGGAATGTGAAGGTTTGATGCTGTTCTTACAATGCATATGACTTGACAGATGAAAGTCAATTAAATATCTGTTAAAGTCAGTTATATAACTGAAACCACCAGGCCTTTACACTCCTCCACTTTAATGGTATTCTTGTTCAGAGTGTCTTCTTGATTTTGTTCGTTTTTTTTTTATTTATTTATTTTATTATTTATTTATTTATTATTATTTTATTTAACGTATATGCATAATTGTGATTGTCCCTATTTACAGTGATTTGACAAATGTGATGCCACTTTCTCATATCGGCAGTTGTTCATATTGTTTGGAATTGAAAACAATATACAGGGTGTCCATAAAGTCTCTTTACAATTTAACAAATTTATTACAAAGGCAATTGATGAGATATCTTAATCAGATTTGTTCTATGTACTCAGTGGTTATCGAAGTTTTTAATCACATACCTTTATCGTATTTCAGGTACCCTGTTGACGAAAGAGGTACTGTTAAATGAACCCCTACAAAAATGGCTACTCCTCAAGAGAAGGCACAATGTGTATCATGGTTTATTGAAACAAAATCGGATATGCAAACTCAGCGAAACTACAGAACTAAGTATGGAAGAGATCCACCGTCACGTCCGTCAATTCGTGCATGGCACAAGAAATTTATGGAGACATGGACAGTGTTGGATAAAGGGAGGAGTGGACGACCAAGAACATCTTACACGCTCGATGTTTTCCTCACATGTATATCCTAATTATAACCCATCAGAGGTTGAACGGGATATTTTTCTTCATTAATTTTAAAAAAAAATGTTAACACAAACTTGCAATTCTAAAACAATATAATGTAACCAGAATAACACATGAATACTGAAAGATTTATATAACTTTTAACCAATTAGAATTAGCCTACAAAGAGAGATCAATTTTGATTATATAATTTATTATCAATTTATCGGGTGTATTAGATTCCTTGTTTCAAAGTTACCTCCCGTCACTAAGTAAACATAAGGTGGTCTAGGTATAAAGTTAACTTTGTGTGTGATTAATGTATGATAGTATATCATATCAAGTTACGATTATCTCGTGTGTGAGTTATGTCTGATTGTATATTATGTCAAGTCACAATTGCCTTGTGTGTGAGTAATGTTTGATAGTATATTATGTCAAGTCACGATTACCTTGTGTGTGAGTAAAGTCAATGCTAAAGCTAGCAAAACTCAGCATCGTCAGCACCAAATAAGACAAAAACATTACACACTGGAAAAAGTCTGAAATGAAAATTTATAAGTTCTAAATACTAACTAATGAACTTGGTCATATAGACTTTTATCTATGTCAATTTTTTCAAAATATATTTTGTGAGAGCACCTGATTGACAAAGTAGTTAGATCACGTCTGGCATGGAAAAAATTCCAGATCCTGGATTAAAAACCAGTTTGCTTCGTTGCAAAAGGGTTCTGGACTCTGGTATTTAGTTATAGTATACAAAGGCAATGAGACAGGGAACTGGCCACTCCATCTCGTAAGGTTGGATGTGGTCAGGGCTGGATTTAGGCATGAGCTAAGTAAACTACAGCTTAGGACCTTATAGTCTGAAGGGGCACATCTAACAGTGGTGTAGCGAGGTGGCGGGCTTAGCGGTACAAAAAGTTATAGAAATAGTTATAGTAGGAGGTTATAGAAATAGTTATAGTAGGAGTAAGTCTTTAATGTTAATCTCCACATAATGACAGTGCGGCCGTATATCATACATGATATGCCTAAATGAATATTTAAACCTAAGTATGTCAAGTTCAGTTGTTACATGGTGTTATTCTCTGTTACCAATTGCCACAGCTTCCTATAAGTTAGGGCCTCACCATGTTTAAACCTGGCCCTGGATGTAGCACATGAAAGTCTCTAACACTTCACTCTCGTCTGCAAAATATGCCATGTTACTACCTGGCGTCCATGAGTGATTTGGGTGGAAAGTTATGTGCAGCGTTGCCACTCAAGTTCTAGAGATAAACCCAGATATTCTTCTAAAAAAAACCCCAGAAATATCCAGATTATTTTATGCCTCAAATACACGGGATAGACGATGCTTACATAATCTTTTATGTGCATCTTTATCACAAATAATCTGTGTGCTACCAATTTTTATGTATTTCTTCATTTTTTTTTTTTTTTATTACCAAAAATTCACAATTAAATAAAAATGATTTTAATAACACCCCAATATATGAACTCTTGAAAATGAGATATTTTAACAGTAATATACTTACATTAGTTACATTAACAAAATGTTCCTCAAATTAAATATAAAATGTTAGTTTTAACTTGTTACTGTTGAAAAATGTCACTTGTCAGAGACTCGGCATCCACGTCGACAACTTCTCCTTCGTCAAGATCATATGCATGAATTGACAACGTGGAATCTTGATTGTGAAGTTCCAAAATCTTTGCATATCTCTGCCGACAACGTCCTTCACGCACATCTTCAACCACGCTTTTACTAGGATTAAACTTATGACAAACTCCATCTTTGGCAACTGCTTGCTTGGCTAGTATTCGATTGGAAACTGTTTCACACAAAAGCTTGTTGGTTTGTTTAGTTTTAACTAAGTTAACCTTCGAAAACACTCTTTCGACGCATGCTGAGGAGTGAGGTAGTGCCATAAGCATGCACATGAGGTCAGCCAAAACATCAAATTTCTTCTGGTTATTAGCATCTGTTACTTGTTGTAGTCCCAGCCGGAATGCGGGCGGATCCTCATCCACTAGATGTCCAAGATCTTTTCGGCACGATGCCAGTTCTCGCCATTGATCAAACAGACGATCAAGGCTCTCTTCTGAAACAACTGTTGGGAACTGCGCTGCTAATGGAATGATAGAAGGTTTGTTGATATCGAGAGCTTGCTTTGGATCCAACAGCTGTATTTGCGCCAGAACACTGTTTTGTTCAAGTGGGAACCTGTGTCGTATTTGAGTACAAAGTTCAATCAGGTATGCCAATGCATCCTTGCGAAACTGGACTTCTTTATCTCGTAATGGGTGTCGCATTAACTGCGCTTCACATCGTCCACCCAGCTCAATGTAATTCAGTTTCTTGTGCACCTATACATCCGAAGGATCAATGTCGGCAAGAGTGCGATGCTCATGCTGCAATACTTCCTGCCTAATAAACATACTGAGAAGAAAACGATACTCTCTTGTTACACTCGTGTACACTTTGTGAAGACGGAAGTTCTCGGACTGGAATTTCATGTTCATGACGTTAACTTTACCCAGTATGTAGCCGACAAATAGAAGCATGTGCTTCGTGCCAACAGTGTTCATCGTCTGCAGGATTTGCCCCGCACCGTCGACGTTGTCCACTGAAGCTTCGGATTGAAAATACAAGTGCAGAGCACCCCATTGCTCAAGGATCCTCTCAATGTCTGCTTCACGGGACAGCCAGCGTGTTTTACACAGCTTCAACACTTTATGTTTCTGGGCCTGAACTACATCTTGTATTAACTGGAACTGAAGATTTCTTTTACTACTACGCGAAAAATAGAAGCAGACATTCTTTATGAAAATTTCAAGCCAAGATGGTTGGTGGTTGCTGGCAGCATTTGCACAAAGTGCAAATGAATGACAAACACAGCCGATAACAAAGGCATGTGGAATCTCTTTCTGCCTGTAAACCACTTGCAGTCCCCATCATAGTGGCACAGTTGTCTGCAGCAAAACCAATGACGTTACTAAGCGGGATTTCATGCGTGCTCAACAATTTCTTAACAGCTGTAAACATGCCAAGACCAGTCCCATCCTCCACCTCAATGAGGTCTAACAGTGAATCAACTACTTTTCTTGTTTTTGTGTCACAGAATCGCACAACGACTGCCAAACATCTGGTTCGTAGAAATATCAGTACTCTCATCAACGAGTATAGAAAATTTCTGATTTCTGCAAATGTTTATAACTTCAAGCCGCTCAAAATGAGCAATGCCATACTGCATCACATAGGCAGCCTTGGTGCGCGTCAGTGACATTTTTTGAGCAATTGTGCTGTCTGGAAATATCTGCTTGCAACATTCAATTAAATGATCAGCTTGCGAAAACGGAGTATTATGTTCTGCCATGAAAGCCGACAACACTATCTCCGCTTTAGCAATTTTGTCTTGGAGACAGGGCTCTTTTGGTTTGATGAAAAACTTGTTAATGTTCAGAGTTTTGCTTTTGGCTTCGAAGTTTTTCATGTGCTTCTGTGTGATTTTATGTGTCAATAAAGCTGTTTTGTTGGCATTAGTTAATGTACAGGAACAGACCGTACAAATCGCAGCATAGCGATTACCAGAGTCCGGCTTTATCCAATCCTTCAGTTCGCTGTCTGTTAGCCATTCCGCACAAAAAGCCTGCTGATACCATGGCTTCACTTTTTTACGCGGTGGCGTGTGTGTCGTCATGCTACCATAACTACCTAGCGTACCTTCATCATCGCTCATTTTATAATCTTATAATAACAAACAAACAAAATATGTTGTTTATCTGCTTAAGTCTAAAATGTAAAAAGAAGACTTTATAAAACATCGCAAAAATGACTGAGTATTGCAGATGACAGCCATTAACAGAATAACAGTAAATAGATAGCTGATGTAAACGAGTCAAAAAACAACGTCATTGATGTGGTTAATAACAAGAATTACATTTAAGTGGAATAAAAAATATATAGCACATACTGTTTTACATTTAATTATAATATACATATAATGTATAATGCTCAGTGCACAGAATATACATACATTGTAAATGCCAATTGTCAAATATACCCAGATTAATGCAGATTTTGAAAAAAATTACCCAGATACCCAGATGGAAGCCCAAAAACCCAGATCTAGTAAGAAATACCCAGCTGTGGCATCACTGGTTATGTGTAACAGATATGTACTTTCATACTTTGTGGCCAAGGATGCAAACAACTTATTTCCATTTGAATAACGTTGAAGCTCATTGGTCTGTTTACTTTACATACAATTTACTTGTGGCCAAAGTAAAAAAATAAAAAAAAAACTTTTAATATTTTAAAATGTAAAATCCCTGGTAGATGAAGGGAAAAGACAGGTTTTTATCAAATTAAAAAAAAAAAGCAAAAAGGATAGATAATACAAATAACAATTGTGGCAAACATAGAAGTGTCAACTCTGGATTCATTGCAGCTGACCTTTGATGTGGAGAAGGAAACTATGATGACTTAACTCCAATGTGTGTCCAAGACAAATTGTACAAACACTAATAATAATAATAATAGTTGCCCATCGCAAGCGAAGATGGCGACAGCTTCAGACTTGAGTTGTGACACATCTGTGCCGTGATCTCATGTGGCTAATTAGTCCTATTTTGGCCCTACAGGCCCTGCCACATACGGGGCACACATGGTTAGAGTCGACAGTACGCTTGCCTTCTGCTTTATCAGCTAAATTCTGTTCTGCAATGCGAGCGCCTTGAGTAATGTTTGTCTGCCAGACACAGCGAACCTGTGCGATAGTCTTCCAGGAGGAGACATCAGTTTTGAAGCTGCTCAACGATGCTTTCAGTGTGTCTTTGAAGCGTTTCGTTTGTCCCCCTACTGTTCACTTACCCATGGAGAGTTCGCTGTACATCAACTGCTTTGGGAGGCGTTTTTCGGGCATGTGAACAGCATGTCCGGCCTATCTAATTTGGGTCCTCTGCAGCAATGTGTAGATGCTTGAGATATGTGCTCTTTTGAGGACCTCAGAATTAGATACTCTATCATGGCACTTGATCCTGAGAATCCTGCGAAGACAGCTCATGTGGAAATGATTAAGCTTCTTGGCGTGTCTGCTATACACTGTCCATGTTTCACAGGCATACAGGAGGGTAGTGAGCACTATTACATGATATACTTTTATCTTGGTGGCGGCACTAATTCCTTGTCGATCCCAGACATTTACTCTTAGTCTTCCGAAAGCTGCACTTGCCTTAGCAATTCTGTTGTTGACCTCGGAGTCGATATTCGCATCTTTGGTAAGGGTACTGCCTAGATAAGTGAAGCTGTCCACCACTTGGAGACGTTGGTTCTTTACTGTGATATTTGGTTCACAGTAAGGTTACACAGGAGCAGGTTGCAACATTACTTCCGATTTCTTCGTATTGATAATAAGACCAAAGTCATCACACGCTACAGAAGGCCTCCTCATATTGTTCTGCATGTCCAGTTCTGTGCAGGTGTTGAGGGCACAGTCGTCCGCACATACGAGGTCAGAGATCATTGTTTCATTCACCTTCGTAAAGGACTGTAATCGTATCAAATTGAACAGCTTCCCATCTGTCCTGTATTTGATGTGTACGCCGTCACTACTGCCATGCGTAACGTTAGACAGCATGGCAGCAAATATCATACTGAATAGTGTCGGAGCGAGCACACATCCCTGCTTGACACCGTTTGTGACGGGAAAGGGTTCAGAAGGTTCTCCATCATTCAATACGCGAGCCATCATACCTTCATGAAACTGGCGGACAAATGAGATGAACTTATCGGGACAGCCGAATTTCGCCATAATTTTCCATAGTCCGTCCCTATTGACAGTGTCAAAGGCCTTGGTCAAGTCAATAAATGTTGTGTATAGGTCATTGTCTGTTCCTGGCATTTCTCCTGAAGTTGGCGAGCGGCAAATATGTATATCGACGGTCCCGCGACCTGCTCGGAAACCACTCTGACTCTCTGGAAGTAAGTCCTTCGATTCGAGATGAACAGTCAAGCGATTGAGCAGGACTCTAGCCACGATTTTGCCCGCAATAGATAATAGGGAAATTCCCCTGTAGTTATCACATGATTGATGATTTCTCTTTTGCTAGTATATGTGAACGATGGTGGCATCTTTCAATTCCTGTGGTATCTGTTCTTCATCCCAAACTGAGTGGAAGAGGTCTGTTAGTCTCTGCAGCAGCATGCTGCCTCCAGCTTTATAAATCTCAGCAGGAATAGCATCTGATCCAGGGGCTTTGCCGCTGGACAGTAGACTGGCTGCTTTCTTGACCTCTTCCACGCTGGGTGGAAGGTCAAGTCTGACATTGACTGTAAGTCGCGGTATGCTTGCAATGGCCTGGTCGTTGACGGTTGATGGATAATTTAAGATGGCGTTGAAGTATTGAGCCCAGCGTTCCAAAATCTGCGTTTTATCAGTGAGTAAAGCTGTCGCATGAAAATATAATTAATAGTAGGTAAAACTTGACAGCTGTATAGGCGTGATGGACAATAGTGCACACGGACGTGTGATAGTGGTGCGCAAGAGAGATAGGCAGAAGGCACAGGCTGAGTCAGTGAGTTCTTCACTAAGAAAACCACACACACAGCTCTTCTTGTTTTCTCTGGCGACAATATTACTCTTTTGCACACACTGTGTCACTCACAAATAGTAGGGTAAAGGAGTAAAGGTAGATTGAGGATTTGGTAGTCTGAACTGAACGAACAATCCTATCGAGGTTAACTCAATTTATTTCAATTTAGAAATGTAAATAAATCAATAAGGATTTTACAGAAAAATAATAATAAAGATTATCACGAGAAAACAAACTCACAACAATTGGATGATTTTAAAGAAGAAAAAAAAATTATTACACCAATAGTGAAAACAAGGATTATGAATGAATTGTGTTAGTAAGGTTCCCGGCAGCCTGATAAGCTTTTGCTGGAAAATATGTGAAATACTGTTTGTGTGTAAATGAATGTTTGTTCCTTTGTTCCTTTGGTGTGAATGTTGGAAACAACTTATATCCCGGTGTTCTCTTGGAAAAATATCACGTAATCCAATACTTTGAAATTAACTTCACTGTTCGAATAAGGTATCCACAATGGGCACAGAATCTGAACACGATTTTATAAATCCAAGATTGGTGTAACGTATCCACAGTTGATGAGATATCCACAGATGACGAATTTGCTTCCAAAGGTGGGATGGAGGGTTATAATGGGTGGAGTTTGGTACGGGTGATGGTTGTTAAGGGTAATATCTGGTGTTGAGAATCATTGCAATAATTGCAGTAATTGAAGTAATTGAAATAATTGAAGGGAATTATTGTGACTGGTGGACGAGGACTATATGGCCACTGGCCCAAGGTAACCTCTTTTCAGCAATAAGAGACAAGACTTGCACTGCATAAATCTGGTAGACAAAACAAAAATACATGTGTAACTACTCTTCTGCTGCAACACGCAGATTACTACAGAAACAATTTAAGCAGTGTCCAGCGTAAGCATGTTGGTATCCATGCATGCGTCTGGTTCCTAAAATAGGTCAGTCTATTCTTAAACATTTCTGTCTGCTGTGAATGAATTAGCTGGCCAGTCCATGTACATACACAAGAACAAGGGTCACATGAGGGCGCGCTAGAGAATCCTTCTTTGCTTTCCACCGTTCATTCCTTCCAGCATTCATAATAATATGCTCATACATTAATGCTACAAACATTGAAAAGTAAAATGATCATTGAAATTATGAATGATACAAACATTGTAACATAACATCGCTTTAAAATACAAGCAGTGAAAATAAATGAATTTTCGTAAGCATTTATGATACATACATGGTAAAGGAAACCCGTTTATATAATACAATTAGACTTTCACCATGATAGTAATATATTTCATTAGACTTTCACCATGATAGTAATATATTTCATTAGACTTTCACCCTGATAGTAATATATTTCATATCTATATATTTGAGCTAATTGTCTATATACTGGAATAGCAAATACATACCCGCACCGGAATTTATAGTCTGTAAGTTAAACTAGAGGACACTTTGTGTGTTTAACTCAAGTCTCCCTATGCACAGTTTTACTTTACAAGACTAAGAAGTGCGTCTTTCTCTTTCAGTATGCTTATCACCAAGTGAAGTCTAAAACTAGTTTCTTAAAGAAAGAAAGAATTATTTTCGCTTTACCCGCTACATTTTAAACGTTCCCACGATAGCCAAAAGTATCGCCGCAAATTAGTTTGCATATTGAATGTCACTTGTACGTGCGGTGGTTCCGAGCTCAGAAGTATTAACAAAGAGGAAGAAGACAGGCCATAAATATCTAAGAAAGCCGAGTCTGGAAAATCCTAACAGACCTGAACGGGTTGACCGAAGCTTCACCTGGGTTAAGGTGGGAAAAAGGCAAGTGCGTGAGAAACATTTTTTCAGAAACTTAGGATAGACAGAAAATAAAGCAATATACAGGAAGGACAGAAAATTTTAAATAGGCAAATATCTTCACTCTGCGACAGATACCCCGAACTTAAGTTAGTTGCCCAACTAAATCAGAGAGAGATGATATTTGGCTATTGTGTATCATTCTCGGTGTCGTCCATTAGTTCCTTCTCTGTTCCTTCTTCCAAGGTTTCCTCAGATTTTTTCTTATCTGCTGGCGTTAAAAGATGATTTTCTGCACTAATAGTGAGTTCCTCTACTGAATGTCTGCTTAAAAAATCTGCTCCTACATTTTCAGGACCGGGGATGTACTCGACCCTGAAGGAATAGACACTTAGCAAAATAGCCCATCGCATTACTTTTGCATTTTGGCTTTTACAAGCTGCTAGAAACGTGAGGGGTGCGTGATCCGTTTGCACTACGAATGAGACTCCATAAAGAAATTCGTGGTGCCTTTTTACTCCCGCCACTAGAGCCAAGCATTCTTTTTCAATGGTTGAATAGTTGCGTTCTGCAGCGTTCACTTTTCGGCTAGCATAGGCCACAGGAAAAAGCATTTCCGGGTAGTTTTCATCAGCTTGAAGCAACGTTGATCCTATTCCAAGATTACTGGCATCTACTCTTAGCACAAAGGTCTTTTTGAGGTCAGGGAGGCGTAATATGGGCTTCGTCGTCAGCTTTTCTTTGAGTGTGGTGTAGGCGCTCTCACACTGAGCCGTCCATGTTACCTTTTCAGGTTGACCTTTCTTTGTGAGGTCAGTCAACGGTGCAGTCAAACTATTAAAGTTCTCAATGAACCGTTGATAATAACCACAGAGTGACAAAAACGACCTAGTGTCCTTTTTCGTTATGGGTCGCTTTGCCTTTCGGATTTTTTCAACGTTTTTCTCTACTGGCCACAAGCAACCATGAGTGATCGTATGTCATAACAATTCAAGTTCTCTTAATCCAATCAGACACTTGCTTGGGCGTGCTGTTAAACCAGTTTCCTTGAGCCGCCTGAGGAGCAGGGCTAACGCTTCTTCATGTTCCTCAAATGTAGCCGTTGCGATGAGAATATCATCCATAAAATTATGAAGGGTGTTGCTTTGTAAAGGGTGTAATAGTTTTCTCATAATCCGGGTAAAAGCTCCAGGTGCGTTATGTAATCCAAAAGGCATTACATTGAACGTGTAATGTCCGTCACTGGTACTAAAGGCGAGCAATGGTCTAATCTCTTCCTTTACCGGAATTTGATAATAGCCTTTACTAAGGTCTATTTTTAGAGAAAATGGTTGCTCTGCTCAGCTTTGTAAAGAGTTCATTAGGGCTCGGTAATGGTTCTGGTTGGAACTCTGTTACAGTGTTGAGTAACCTATAATCGATGCATAACCGAGTTTCCCCGTTGGGTTTCTGTAGAAGCAGTACACTCGAACTGTAAGGGGATGTCGATTCAGAGATTATGTTATCTTGCAGTAGCTTGTCAATCTCTTCTCGTAAAGCGTTGGCTTTAGCGTATGGGACTGGGTAAATCTTAGTCCTGACAGGCTTAGGATCTAATACATTTATATCAAACTCCAAGAGGTTGGTTAGTCCCGGTTTATCGGTGAGCACTTCTGAATATTCGGCTAACAGTTGTTTGACATCATGCTGTTGCAATTCAGTTAATGTTTCACAGAGCTTCACATCCGTGTGTGATTCTTCCTGTTTTAGCGGGTATTCAGCATATTCGCGGGGGTCATTATCCGCTTCCATTGCAACCGCTAAGGTCAGGAGATGTGCTTGAGGAGCAGCGAGGCGTTCCATGTACTTTTTAAGTAAGTTAACATGATAAATCTTTTCTTTCCCTCGTATGGAGATTTTGTAGTTTGTTCGAGAGATTTTCTCGAGTACTTCAAATGGTCCCTGCCATCCTATCTGAAGTTTGTTATTCCCTGTGGGGAGTAACAGCAGTACTTTCTCTCCAGGTTGTAGTACTCTTTCCTTCGCAGTCTTATTGTACCGTTTTGCATGTTTGGCACGAGCTTGTGTATTGGCTAATTCCCAACCTATCTTTAACCTTTCCTTTAGTTCTTGCACATATTTTGATGCAGATACAATAGATTCGTCTGCTTTCTGGTCGGTTAAAGACCTAAGCAATGCTTCCAGGGGTCCCTTTATTGGCCGTCCAAATAATAATGTTGCAGGAGGTAGACCAGTGGAGGCATGCGGCACATGATCTTAAAAACATGCACAGTCCCTACTCATATAATCGTAGACTGTTCAAATACATTATGAGTGCCAATTATATGCCGCCCTAAGGGATTATATTTCGAATTATTATCTAATATACTGTATGGAGGGTCTAATGATCTAGTTTTTCATTTTAATATATCTTACTTCTTAATTGTAATCAAATACTGTAAATGTATGCTTTTATACTACTTATAATGTTGCATTGCCATTAAACTAACACCTTAAGTCTGGAGAATGTCTGAATAACTAGCAATAAAAGATGAGTAAGAGGATGGGCAAAATGTAAGACGGGCCTATATGCACGATTCTTATCTATCAGTCAATACCCTTTACCTCCCCAAGGAGCATAGGTCATAAAGCTGGATCTCGTATAGTGGAGGCGTCAACAATTCACTCCCTGTGGCAGTATCTGTTTGGGACTCAAAGCTGCTCACCTGTGGGAACATTTTCCGCATGTGCTGACAACACACTAAGTCCCAGGTCATTCAGCAGCGGATTCCCAAAATGTCACGAGTTCTTATTATATACCACCATAAACTATCTATCTATCTATCTATCTATCTATCTATCTATCTATCTATCTATCTATCTATCTATCTATCTATCTATCTATCTATCTATCTATCTATCTATCTATCTATCTATCTATCTATCTATCTATCTATCTATCTATCTATCTATCTATCTATCTATCTATCTATCTATCTATCTATCTATCTATCTATCTATGTATTAATGTTTATTTTTATTTTTATTTATTTTCTTTTTACGTTCATTATTATTATTATTATTCTTTTTTAATGTTAAAAACGTACTTTAATTATGATGATTATTGCAAATGTAATATTACTTTTATAATGATAAATGCCTTAATTATGCTTATAGTAAATGTGAGGATGAAAGGATATAGTATATATGATGAGAGAGAGAGGAAGGGCAGAATGTCAGACGGGCCTGCGTGCCCAATTCTTAACCCTTTGAAAATAAAGTTCGTTCGTTCGTTCGTTCCCTATAGGCAAATAAGGCAGCCGGCAAGAATAAGTCCCAGTTTTCGGGTCTTTCTTGTGCTAATTTTCGCAGCATGGTGATGAGGGTCCCGTTATATCTCTCTACCTGTCCGTTTGCTTGAGGATTATAGGGTGAGGTGTGAATATGCTGAGTACGGAAGATCTTAAAGACTTCTTCCATCAGATGTCCTCTAAACTGCGATCCATTATCAGTGAGTATTTGCTGTGGAAATCCGAGCCTTGTGAAAATACTCACGAGCGCTTCTGCGACATGCACAGAATCAGAAGAAGGGAGCGCCACTGCTTCTGACCACATAGTACAGGTGTCGACTAGAGTCAAAATACAGCAATTTCTTTGCTTTGTTCTTAAGAGTGGGCCTACTATATCTACAGCTACTCTTTCGAATGGAGTACTGACAATAGGCATTTCCCCCAAAGGAGCAGGGGGTGTCCAGTGCCTTGGTGCCACCCTTTGGCACTGCGCACAGGATTTCACAAATCGGATGATGTCCCCGTTCATCCCAGGCCAGTAATAGTGCGCTGCTATTCTTTGCATGGTAGCATTTTGTCCCATGTGGCCGCTAAAAGGAAGAGCGTGTCCCATCTCTAAAATTTATGGCCTATAAGTAGTTGGAACAACCAACTGGCTATGTTCTTGTCCAGTGTTGCCCGACCTACGGTATAGTAATCCCGATTTCGAATAAAAGTTTTCCTTTTTCAACGGGTTACTGGCAAGTGGCAGTTTCTTAAAACATGGTCCCAGTGTTTGATCCTTGTGTTGAGCATCCTTCAATTCCCGTGGTAGAAGGTTTGTCACTGGTCCTGGTTCCTGTTCTGTCCTCGCCTGATCTCTTGTAATTACTGCTGCAACTATCAGAGGTTTTCTTGGTTCCCCCAAGAACACATAGCGACATCCAAGAATTACGTCGTAGATTGGATTCTCCATAATGGCCGCTCGAATCCATCCTTTAACAAATTTTGAATCAATATAAACGTTTGCTATTTTCAATGTCATAGGAGTGTCTCCTTTCACGGCTCCACACAGATCTACTGTCTCCGAGGTTATCTGCTCGGGTGTGACCAAATGTGAAGCGTTTATACAGTCAAACTGTAATCCTGTGTCATAAAGACAGCTCACAAATTTCCCGTTTGCGTTAATCTGATCCGTTACAGAATTCCGTTCTGGTTTACCACATTTTGTTTTGTCTTGACGCTGTTCTGGTGCGTCTGCTTGTAAACACGCCGCCAAGTGCGGGCTGGGCCGATTTCTACATTCGGTTCTTGGATTTTCCAAATTTATACAAGAACCGTACAACC
>JAMPIV010003856.1:0-20301 GCA_024509875.1 Oreohelix idahoensis
TCTTTCGTGATGGCGGCAGGAAACGACTCCTCTGCTCGATTGCTTCACTGTGTTCTGGAGACACCTCACTGGTCGCTATCTGGACCAAGGAGTATGCTGTCAGCCTCTGGATTCAGCAAAACTCAGACCAGGTGCTGCTTCAATAACTTAGGACCACGGTCCCTGAAACAAGAAGGTTGTACCTCCTATTTCAGAACTAATTTATAATCTATTTCCTCACTGAACACAATACATAACAAACACTGAGTTCAGAGCGGTAGGCCAACTGCTAGCTTCATCTGAAACAATTTACACCAGTATACTCCTCCCTAATGGTTACTACGCCTCTGCAATTCCAGCATTAGTTCTTTCTAGTCAATAAGATAGGTGTCAGTGTACTGTTTGGCAATTCCATGCAGTTTTCTTTTCTCCGACACGTTCTGTTCAGGCTGGGGCACTATCTAGGCTTTGCCTCATGTTTGCTACTGAACCACACACATATACAGACATAAATTATCAATTTACATTCAATTTTCATTAAAAAGATATCAAATATGTCAAGCTTACCACAATTCATGGAAATAATACACAAATACGTTGACTGGCGATGAATATGGCACAAAATCCGATCTGCCGCTGTCCCAGGCTTTTATTTAGAAAAAATATAAGCTGGTTCTCAACGCACTGTTTCTGAGTAAGTTTATTTTAAAATGTGGCACTGAACTGACGCTCCTAATTGACTATATTGGCGGGTCTAACCAATCGGGCCATGTTTACACAGCTTTTCAAAAAAGGTACCCCTACTACCGTTTCCCCTAACAACAAAAAATTAGTATTTGTAGTCCGACTAATCGTGTTTAGCCTTACATATCATTCCCGCCAATCAAATAGGATTTAACATGGTGACCTATTTCCCGAAAAATGGTGGTTTCAAAACATGCCACTGTACGATTATTATTTGGTGTTGTCTGACACCCTCACTATTTTCTTTTGGCTATAATTTGTTAATTCCTAGACTATTTGCGTAACACTTAACATATTCTGTGTCAGCAAGTCCTAAGGAACCCAAATATATAAGTTTTAAGGGAGCTAAGTGGCTGCGTTCAAAATATGTATTTTCTTCTACCTCCCGTTCACTTCGATACGATGTGGTGTCTGGGTACTGTCAGGCTTTCAAACGTAAACCAGTATAATGTCATGTTTCCGAATAAGCATTTTACAGGTTTTTAAACCTAACTCTCGTATGGGTAGTGTTTTTTATCACTGTCTATTTGAAAAAAAGCTAGTGCTTCATGCCTTTCGCGTTGGGGGTGGCATTAATTGTATATCGCGAGACGCGTGTTAGTGTTGCCGGCGTTCCTGCTTTCAGCCCTCCCTCTTTCTATCCTAAGTCCATCTGTCTTTTCATAACTAAAATGAAATCAAGGCTAGTATTAATCTAGGTCAGCTTGCGTATCTCAAGGTTTTCTTAGAAATACAGTACACGTTTTATTGTTTTGTGGAAACGCGTGTATGCTGCTGTAGGCTTTACTAGTAAACGTGAAAACGTGAGAATATGCAGACGAAGCAGAAAAAAAGGGGGATTTTTGTACGCCATTGTGACAGCACTGTACTTTTACCATTTCTCTTTCCTTTTATTGAATTAATGCGTTAGGCTTTACATTTACCTGATAATTTATATATGTGGATTAGAATTTCTCACGACAAGAAGGCTTTTGGAGACGATGAAATGAGTGCTACACAAATAAAGGTGTGGCACAAACGCTCCAAAGATGGTCGAGAATTCTGCTCTGGTAGCAGAATCCGCGGAACGAATTTTGCCACGACACGTCTCATACCCAGATTCTGGGTCAGAGTCTCGGATACAATAGTTTTTGGAATTCTCAGATATTTTTCTAGTTCTCGCACTGTCAGTCGCCGATCTTTGATGATTGCAGCCCGTACACGTTTAACATTTTCCGGTGTTCTACTTGTTGCAGGCCTTCCAGAAATGGGATCACATTCAACAGATTCTCGACCATCTTTGAAGCGTTTGTGCCACACCTTTATTTATGTAGCACTCATTGCATAGTCTCCAAAATCCTTCTGAATCATCATAATAGTTTCCGTGGAGGAATGTTGAAGCATGACGCAAAATTTGATGCAGATCCTTTGCTCTACTCGTTCAGCCATTTTGAATGCGACGACCACACAGTGCACGTGCTCACTAAACGGCTTTTAACGGTCACACAGACTGGTGCAGCAACGTCAACATTGGACACGTATGTGCATAACAGGCCACTCTATTTGGCTGCCAAGTTACATCGATGTCGCGCAAACGGTTTTTCTAATATTAATTATGGCCGGTTCTTTTCCGGACAGCCCTCGTATACCAAGTCTTCCTGTCATCATGTCTTGCACATCATTTTCATGTCTGTCTCCAGGTTTCGTCGCTGTCTTTTTGTCCGGTCTGTCTCTGCATACAGTTATTATATACCTTGTCATTATTATGTCATTTTACTCTTCTGAGAAAACAAAATTAATATTCTGCAGCAACGGGGGAAAATTGAAGGACAATCAACAGACAAATTATTATAGAATATTTACAGTAATATGGTATGGATGAGAGTAGGCACAGCGCTGAAGTAGAATAGGAATTAGAACTTGTTGAAAGGGATGATTCCAGTCCCCTATACCAGTCAGAAGGGCACTAGATAGTGTTGGTTATTAACATTTAGTAATAACTGTGATGCCCATGAGAAGTTCCTGATTGTTCTTGATTGTTGCTAATGGTTCCCAATGGTTCCTGATGAGGCACAGAAAAAATAGGCATACTGCTGTCTCGGGCATGTCGCACATGGCAACTAATAATGAGGTTGGGCTCGAGACTGGCAACCTCATCATGTCATACAAGTTTCTTCACAAGCCACTGCTGTAAGACTATGAGAATGATGGGTACAGATTTCTTGCAAGGAGAGGAGCTGCAGGGGTGGTTCTATCCTTCATGAAGAGAGAATAGGAAAATGATGATGAATCATTGTCATGGAAACAGTAACTTGTTGACAGATGTGGTTAAATGAGTGGTTCGTTGGCAGATGTGGTTAAATGAGTGGTTCGTTGACAGATGTGGTTAAATGAGTGGTTCATTGACAGATGTGGATAAATGGGTGGTTCGTTGACAGCTGTGGTTAAATGAGTGCATCGTTGACAGATGTGGTAAAATGAGTGGTTCGTTGACAGATGTGGTTAAATAAGTGCTTCGTTGACAGATGTGGTTAAATGACGGCTTCGTTGACAGATGTGGTTAAATGAGTGGTTCGTTGACAGATGTGGTTAAATGAGTGGTTCGTTGACAGATGTAGTTTAATGAGTGGTTCGTTGACACATGTGGTTAAATAATTGCTTCATTGACAGATGTGGTTAAATGAGTGGTTCATTGACAGATGTGGTTAAATGAGTGGTTCGTTGACAGATGTGGTTAAATGAGTGCTTCGTTGACAGCTGTGGTTAAATAAGTGCTTCGTTGACAGCTGTAGTTAACTGAGTGGTTCGTTGACAGCTGTGGTTAAATGAGCGGTTCGTTGACAGCTGCAGTTAAATGAATGGTTCGTTGACAGCAGTGGTTAAATAAGTGGTTCGTTGACAGCTGTGCTTAAATGAGTAGTTCGTTGACAGCTGTGGTTAAAAGAGTGCTTCGTTGACAGCTTTGATTTAATGAGTGCTTCGTTGACAGCTGTGGTTAAATGAGTGGTTCAGTGACAGCTGTGGTTAAATGGGTGGTTCGTTGACAGCTGTGGTTAAATGAGCGGTTCGTTGACAGATGTGGTTAAATAAGTGGTTCGTTGACAGCTGTGGTTAAATGAGTGCTTCGTTGACAGCTGCAGTTAAATGAGTGGTTCGTTGACAGCTGTGGTTAAATGAGTGCTTAGTTGACAGCTGCAGTTAAATGAGTGGTTCAATGGTAGCTGTGGTTAAATGAGTGGTTCGTTAACAGCTGTGGTTAAATGATCTGTTCGTTGACAGATGTGGTTAAATGAGTAATTCGTTGACAGTCGTGGTTAAATGAGTGCTTCGTTGACAGCTATCGTTAAATGAGTGATTTGTTGACAGCTGTGGTTAAAGAGTAGTTCGTTAGCAGCTGAGGTTAAATGAGTGTTTCGTTGACAGATGTGGTTAAATGAGTGCTACGTTGACAGATGTGGTTAAATGAGTGCTTTGTTGACAGATGTGGTTAAATGAGTGGTTCATAGACAGCTGTGGTTAAAGAGTGGTTCGATGACAGCTGTAGTTAAATGAGTGGATCGTTGACAGCTGTAGTTAAATGAGTGGTTCGTTGACAGCTGTGGTTAAATGAGTGGTTCGTTGACAGCTGTGGTTAAATGAATGGTTCGTTGACAGCTGTTGTTAAATGAGTGGTTCGTTGACAGATGTGGTTAGATGGGTGGTTCGTTGACAGCTGTAGTTAAATGAGTTGTTCGTTGACAGCTGTGGTTAAATGAGTGGTTCGTTGACAGATTTGGTTAAATGAGTGGTTCGTTGACAGCTGTGGTTAAATGAGTGGTTCATTGACAGCTGTGGTTAAATGAGTGGTTCGTTGATAGCTGTGGTTAAATAATTGCTTCGTTGACAGCTGTGGTTAAATGAGTAATTCGTTGACAGCCGTGGTTAAATGAGTGCTTCGTTGACAGCCGTGGTTAAATAAGTGCTTCGTTGACAGCTATCGTTAAAAGAGTGGTTCGTTGACAGATGTGGTTGAATGAGTGCTTCGTTGACAGATGTGGTTAAATGAGTGCTTCGTTGACAGTTGTGGTTAAATGAGTGGTTCATTGGCAGCAGTGGTTAAATGAGTGGTTCGTTGACAGCTGTGGTTAAATGGGTGGGTCGTTGACAGCTGTGGTTAAATGAGTGTTTCTTTGACATATATGACTAAATGAGTGGTTCGTTGACAGATGTGGTTAAATGAGTGGTTCGTTGACAGCTGTGGTTAAATGAGTGTTTTTTGACAGATGGGGTTAAATGAGTGGTTCGTTGACAGATGTGGTGAAATGAGTGCTTCGTTGGCAGATATGGTTAAATGAGTGGATTGGTGACAGATGTGGTTAAATGAGTGGTTCTTTGACAGCTGTGGTTAAATGAATGCTTCGTTGACAGATGTGGTTAAATGAGTGGTTCGTTGACAGATGTGGTTAAATGAGTGACTCGTTGACAGCCGTGGTTAAATGAGTTTCATTGACAGATGTGGTTAAATGAGTGCTTCATTGACAGATGTGGCTAAATTAGTGACTCTTTGACAGCCGTGGTTAAATGAGTGTTTCGTTGACAGATGTGGTTAAATGAGTGCTTCGTTGACAGATGTGGTTAAATGAGTTTTTCGTTGACAGGTGTTTTTAAATGAGTGACTCGTTGACAGCCGTGGTTAAATGAGTGCTTCGTTGACAGATGTGTTTAAATGAGTGCTTCGTTGACAGATGTGGTTAAATGAGTGGTTCGTTGACAGATGTGGTTAAATGAGTGGTTCGTTGACAGATGTAGTTTAATGAGTGGTTCGTTGACACATGTGGTTAAATAATTGCTTCATTGACAGATGTGGTTAAATGAGTGGTTCATTGACATATGTGGTTAAATGAGTGGTTCGTTGACAGATGTGGTTAAATGAGTGCTTCGTTGACAGCTGTGGTTAAATAAGTGCTTCGTTGACAGCTGTAGTTAACTGAGTGGTTCGTTGACAGCTGTGGTTAAATGAGCGGTTCGTTGATAGCTGCAGTTAAATGAATGGTTCGTTGACAGCAGTGGTTAAATAAGTGGTTCGTTGACAGCTGTGCTTAAATGAGTAGTTCGTTGACAGCTGTGGTTAAAAGAGTGCTTCGTTGACAGCTTTGATTTAATGAGTGCTTCGTTGACAGCTGTGGTTAAATGAGTGGTTCGTTGACAGATGTAGTTTAATGAGTGGTTTGTTGACACATGTGGTTAAATAATTGCTTCATTGACAGATGTGGTTAAATGAGTGGTTCATATACAGATGTGGTTAAATGAGTGGTTCGTTGACAGATGTGGCTAAATGAGTGCTTCGTTGACAGCTGTGGTTAAATAAGTGCTTCGTTGACAGCTGTAGTTAACTGAGTGGTTCGTTGACAGCTGTGGTTAAATGAATGGTTCGTTGACAGCAGTGGTTAAATAAGTGGTTCGTTGACAGCTGTGCTTTAATGAGTAGTTCGTTGACAGCTGTGGTTAAAAGAGTGCTTCGTTGACATCTTTGATTTAATGAGTGCTTCATTGACAGCTGTGGTTAAATGAGTGGTTCGTTGACAGATGTGGTTAAATGAGTGGTTCAGTGACAGCTGTGGTTAAATGAGGGGTTCGTTGACAGCTGTGGTTAAATGAGCGATTCGTTGACAGATGTGGTTAAAAGAGTGCTTCGTTGACATCTTTGATTTAATGAGTGCTTCATTGACAGCTGTGGTTAAATGAGTGGTTCGTTGACAGCTGTGGTTAAATGAGTGCTTAGTTGACAGCTGCAGTTAAATGAGTGGTTCATTGGTAGCTGTGGTTAAATGAGTGGTTCGTTAACAGCTGTGGTTAAATGATCTGTTCGTTGACAGATGTGGTTAAATGAGTAATTCGTTGACAGCCGTGGTTAAATGAGTGCTTCGTTGACAGCTATCGTTAAATGAGTGATTTGTTGACAGCTGTGGTTAAAGAGTGGTTCGTTAGCAGCTGTGGTTAAATGAGTGTTTCGTTGACAGATGTGGTTAAATGAGTGCTACGTTGACAGATGTGGTTAAATGAGTGCTTCGTTGACAGATGTGGTTAAATGAGTGGTTCATAGACAGCTGTGGTTAAAGAGTGGTTAGATGACAGCTGTAGTTAAATGAGTGGTTCGTTGACAGCTGTATTTAAATGAGTGGTTCGTTGACAGCTGTGGTTAAATGAGAGGTTCGTTGACAGCTGTGGTTAAATGAATGGTTCGTTGACAGCTGTTGTTAAATGAGTAGTTCGTTGACAGATGTGGTTAGATGAGTGGTTCGTTGACAGCTGTAGTTAAATGAGTTGTTCGTTGACAGCTGTGGTTAATTGAGTGGTTCGTTGACAGATTTGGTTAAATGAGTGGTTCGTTGACAGCTGTGGTTAAATGAGTGGTTCGTTGACAGCTGTGGTTAAATGAGTGGTTCGTTGATAGCTGTGGTTAAATGAGTTGTTCGTTGACAGCTGTGGTTAAATGAGTAATTAGTTGACAGCCGTGGTTAAATGAGTGCTTCGTTGACAGCCGTGGTTAAATAAGTGCTTCGTTGACAGCTATCGTTAAATGAGTGGTTCGTTGACAGATGTGGTTGAATGAGTGCTTCGTTGACAGATGTGGTTGAATGAGTGCTTCGTTGACAGTTGTGGTTAAATGAGTGGTTCATTGGCAGCAGTGGTTAAATGAGTGGTTCGTTGACAACTGTGGTTAAATGGGTGGGTCGTTGACAGCTGTGGTTAAATGAGTGTTTCTTTGACATATATGACTAAATGAGTGGTTCGTTGACAGATGTGGTTAAATGAGTGGTTCGTTGACAGCTGTGGTTAAATGAGTGTTTTTTGACAGATGGGGTTAAATGAGTGGTTCGTTGACAGATGTGGTGAAATGAGTGCTTCGTTGGCAGATATGGTTAAATGAGTGGATTGGTGACAGATGTGGTTAAATGAGTGGTTCTTTGACAGCTGTGGTTAAATGAATGCTTCGTTGACAGATGTGGTTAAATGAGTGGTTCGTTGACAGATGTGGTTAAATGAGTGACTCGTTGACAGCCGTGGTTAAATGAGTTTCATTGACAGATGTGGTTAAATGAGTGCTTCATTGACAGATGTGGTTAAATTAGTGACTCTTTGACAGCCGTGGTTAAATGAGTGTTTCGTTGACAGATGTGGTTAAATGAGCGCTTCGTTGACAGATGTGGTTAAATGAGTTCTTCGTTAACAGGTGTGGTTAAATGAGTGACTCGTTGACAGCCGTGGTTAAATGAGTGCTTCGTTGACAGATGTGTTTAAATGGGTGCTTCGTTGACAGATGTGGTTAAGTGAGTGACTCGTTGACAGCTGTTGTTAAATGAGTGCTTCGTTGACAGATGTGACTAAATGAGTGCTTCATTGACAGATGTGGTTAAATTAGTGCTTCGTTGACAGCCGTGGTTAAATTAGTGCTTCGTTGACAGATGTGTTTAAATGAGTGCTTTGTTGACAGATGCGGTTAAATGAGTGCTTCGTTGACAGATGAGGTTAAATGAGTGCCTCGTTGACAGATGTGGTTAAATGAGTGCTTCATTGACAGATGTGGTTAAATGAGTGCTTCATTGACAGATGTGGTTAAATGAGTGCTTCGTTGACAGCTACATAGTACCTCAACTTTAGGCGATGAAGACAGAACTTCCACTTTTGCAAGTCCAAATTTGGGTTGAGACAGAAAAACATTTCGGCTTATCCGAAAGTTTTGGTTATGTGAATTCGACTTAACCGGACTTTTTTTTTTTAACCAAAGCCAAAGAAAACATTTGGCCAGGACCTTCAGAAATGCTTACACGTAAGCAAAATTCGATTTAAGTGAGTTACGGTTATGTGAACTGCACTGTAATACCTTTTTGGTTTTGTTTAAGGAAAAGATATCCAATTTAACCTCTGACGAGTTATAATTAGGATATATAAAGTGTCTTTAATTGAAGTTAATAACTTTGATTTCCAGTATGTGAATATTGCATCATTTCATCCCTCCAATAAGTCCAAATAGATTAAATTTATAAAAAATAAAATAAAAATTATAACAATTATGTCTCCTTTTCTGTCCCAAAACGGTAGTCTCTCACACCTGTCATGTTGTTAACAAGTGAGAGGAGGGTAGGAAAACCAGATGTGTCAGGGATGATACCCAATTGTCTATTTATCTGCCATCATCATTATGCATTATATAATACCTTTCTTTCTTCTGCAGATGGACTAGGAATAGGGGGTGGAGTACATTATATGATCAAAGGCCATGACCTTCTTGAAACATACCATTACTTCTCTTCTGATTGGGCTTCTCTTGAATTCTTCGTCGCTTGTGCTGTGGGAATCTTGAGCGGAATTCTTCTGTTAGTAGCATTTGTGAGACGAGGCAGGAGTTCTCCAGTGTTGAGATATTAAATGTGTACGTGCCTATTATTACATCGTCATAGAGTTCCCCTTATAATGCTGCACTTTTAGACTCATGTCCGTAGCTGAGACCTATCACTTGTAGATCAATTTCCATAGTTAAGACCTATCACTTTGAGATCAATTTGCATAGTTAAGACCTATCACTTTTAGAATGATGTCCACAGTTGAGACCTGACACTTTTAGATTAGTGTCCATATATGAGACCTTTCACTGTTAGATCAATGTCCGTAGTTGAGACCTATCAATGTCCATTGTTGGGACCTGTCACTTCTAACTGTAAATAATTAAATTTGTTTAAGAACCTGAAGTGTCTACACATTATTTAACACATTCATTCATTCTTCTTCTTCTTCGTTCATCCCGAAAAGGACGTTGGTTGCGTTGTGTCCGTTTACAGCGCAGCTGCGATATCTGCGCCTTTCGGCCGACACATCCGACTTCAGCAATCATTTTTTGGACCGGGTTAGCCTTCCCTCTTCGATCCCTACTCTCTCAGCCAGACTGCAGTGATGCAGCCTGTTTCCAGGACCACCTCGTGGAGGTGGAGTAGGGTCTTGGTCAGCTCTGGCTCGCTGACCCTGACGCAAGCAGTCAAGCTATGGGTCGCTAACTGCATTACTCACTGTTGACGCGTTTTAGGTCCCATTCATTATTCATCACTATTCATCTCCCCAGCTGAACTTACGGCAAGTCCTCCTGCTTCATGCTATCAGATGAAGGTCTGTCCCTGTATCCTCATTCTTTCCATCTCTGTCGCCAGTTCTTTTCTCCACATGATGTTCGACCTCCCACTATCTCTCTTACCCAGGGCAGAAAGTCAAAAAGGCAGTTATGCCTATTTCTTTACCCTGATAAAATAAATATTTTGTTTGTTTGTTGGTATTCTTACCCTGGGGATTCTAGAACAAGGTTTGCCTTGTAATGCTGTAAACAGGTTTCATCCGTGTGTGCTCTACACATCGCCAGCATCTTTTTCTCATCTCTTATTCCAGTGGTACTTTCTGGTTCTTGTCATCAGTTCCACATTGATGACCTTGTCGTAGAATTTCAATGTTTTTATTCTTCACAAGCACCCATTTATGAAAGTCTGTAACGACTTGGTTGTTGATTTTATTGTTCTCCATGTCACTAAATTTTGTACTGCAGCTGTGTAAATAATACAAATTGTGCAAGAATCCAAAGTTTCTACAAGTTATTTAACATATCAATAAACTTAATGTGTCTTCCCAGATCTGGGTCGTCCTGGGGGTCTGGATCCCTGGCTCTTTGTTTCCCATGCTTGTCGTGGTAGCCGATCTTCTCTCATTCTGCTGACATGGCCAAACCATCTCAGTTGGGACTGTTCTACTTGGGTCTGCTGGGGGTGAGATTTTAGGCCTTGACGTATCGTCTGGTTGCGGACCATGTCTCTTGTTACTTCAACCACCTTCCTCAGATACCTCATTTCTGAGGTTTGGATCTGGCTTTTTTGGGTTGTAGTCATTGCCCATGACTCGCATCCATATGTCAAGACTGGGACATAGGTGGAGCGGTATACAGCCATCTTCGTTTTCTTACCAACCTCTCTCTTGCTGAGGAATCCTCGATTTATGGCCTGAAAAAGTCTTCCAGCTGCTGCTTTTTGAGTGGCCAACTCTTCTTTGATGCCTTCCTTTCGGTCTATAATAGCTCCGAGATATTTAAAGTGGTCGACCTGCTCCAGGACCTGTTCTTCCAGCTTAATCTGATGTCTTCTTTCTTCTCGTGATATCACCATGGATTTTGTTTTAGAGCTGCTTATGACCATCCCTCAAATATCCTTATTAATTTAGAATTGCCATCATCGTTTCCGTTGTCACTGCCCAAAAGCATGGAGTCGCCAATGAAGTTGGTCTTATCACAGGAATGTTGCACATGGAGTCACCAGTGAAGTTGGTCTTATCACAGGAATGTTGCACATGGAGTCACCAGTGAAGTTGGTCTTATCACAGGAATGTTGCACATGGAGTCACCAGTGAAGTTGGTCTTATCACAGGAATGTTGCACATGGAGTCACCAGTGAAGTTGGTCTCATCACAGAAAATGTTGCACATGGAGTCACCAGTGAAGTTGGTCTTATCACAGAAAATGTTGCACATGGAGTCACCAGTGAAGTTGGTCTTATCACAGGAATGTTGCACATGGAGTCACCAGTGAAGTTGGTCTTATCACAGGAATGTTGCACATGGAGTCACCAGTGAAGTTGGTTGTTGCGTACTTTTACATAGATGGCAGTTTTAAGTCCTGCCTGTGTTAAAAGATTACGCACCATTTTTATGATAGGAATATTATTTGTGCGTATGATTTATCACGCACGTGTGTGCACTATGTAGTGTATGAGAGACTCATAGCGCACGGGTTTCTAAGATCTAGAGGATGACGTATCTCGATGAACCAAGGAATGGTTCGGTGTTTCCAGACGGATTGTCTGATGACTTTGGAGTCCTGTATTAAAACTTACTATTCGTGCTGGATGACTGGCTTCCTGCAAGTCAAGTCATAGCCCTTTCGGTCATCTCAGCAAGGTAATAGATTCTTAATCTATAATTTCTGTATGAATTATTATTCGTCTTTTTTACGTGTGACCTCCAGCTGATACTCATGCAACACTGGTATCAGACAAGGAAAATAGTCGCCGCGTTGATAGCTATGAAATCTTGAAGATATTCAAGGGATAAACGTTAGATAAAAAAAATGGAATGGACTCTACGTTATTACTTATCCAAAGTGGCCGGACTGAAAGTACCGGCGATATCTCAAAGGTGAATCAAATATATTTATAGTATCTGTCTAGGCGTCAATGGATGTCGTCACTAGACACTATGTTGAAATATTTGTTATGATGCTCAATCATGAGGCCATTATAGTTAGGAACCTCCTTATTCAAGAGATCTCAGATGTGAGAGGACATAACAGGGATCTCGATATTATATTCACGGTCAAGGGTCAAATGAAAGTTACCGTTTGATCTAAAATGCCTCCTCGTATATGTACTTTATTAATGCAAAGAACCAGCTATAAATGGATGACTGGATTTTATTCTACAATATACTTAATTGGTTTTACTGAAATGAACATGCTGTACCTACATCATTGATCAGAAGAATGTCTAGTATCGTCGAATGTTTTGCCAAGTCCAACGTCTTCGTTGAATAAACATTGTCGTTATTTGGAATCCGGGAGTTGTCGGATATTTCGTTTGGCACCAGCCTTTGTTTTGATGTGCCCCTGTTTAAATTACGTTTATTAAACTGATCACTCGATTCATATTCATCATTCGCGTAACCAGTTTTAGCACGATCAAGATAGATGTCGTTACCACCTTCTTAAAGACACAACTACACCATTAGAACGAAACCTACAGAGTGGTGATAAAAACGACACTACAGTATGGTGGAGCCAGTGTGCTTTGAACTTAACGAATTTCCAGGGAATGAACTCTCATGAACAATTCAGTTGAATGTTTACACTTTCAAGACTTGTTTGAAAAAACTAACGGTCATCGAGGGGTCAAGGACAACGTTGAACCTTAACTTCAAGTCGTCAACATTGGACACTGCTATTGTTTGATCTCTACTATAGTAATAAGGCTCATACGTACAGCACTCGGATGCGAGGAATAAGTTTCTTTTTCGGTCGAGATAAGTATAAACGTAGTATCGTTGTTACACTGTATTACGTTTAGCTGTGCCTTATCTTTTTATTATGTCCACTTATTATTCATGTGAGTTGCTTGTTCTATGTTTTATGTTTATCGTGGGAGGTTGGGCAGGTGAATTATGAAGGGTACATCCCAGGTTAATCTCAGGGCCTTCATAAGTGTTCTATAGGTTTATTTGCAGACTTCCCGCAGTGGAATGTTCCGACACCTGTGTGTCGAAGGATTCTAGGTCCACTGTGTTTGGTTGTCTGTGACACCTGACTGTTTAGTTGTGACGTCCAGTTTCATTGTAGTTTTCGTAGTTATTTTTATTCGTACCTTGGTTTTATGATGTATTTTGTTTGTAATATTCGTCCATTCTCACCTAACTATCGCTGAGTTTTTTACAAACCTATGTTTATACACTGTGTTGTTCATTGTCTTGTTTATTGGTCTATTGCAGTTATCATTGCACTCTTTGCAAAATTATTTCTTATTTTTTCATTCTAATTTTTTTTTATTTCTGCAAATGTTTTCATGTGTCATTAACTATCTTGTCTTGTCACCATTGTCGTAATTGTCTATTACTTTTGTCTTAACATTACATTATATAACTAATTGTATTGATTAATAATATAATTGATAATTATATGAATTGCTTACCGTTCTTTGACAGGAACGAGTATCACTCATTATAGTGATAAGGAAAATTAATCTACATTAATTAATTTTCATTTAAGGAGGAAAAAGTAGAGTGACTACTTATTAATCATAATGTATTCGCTTGATTATTTTATTAAACAAGCTAAAGCCCTTCAGATGACTCCTGAAGAGGTAAAAGTATTCGCACTTTCAGAATATGAAAAGGCTCAGAAGTTGGAAACGCTAAGACTAGAAAATGTAAAATTTGAAGCAGAACAGAAAAGATTGGAGGCTGAAGAAAATGAGAAAAAAATGAAATTAGCCGCTGAATTAGAGGAAAAACGATTTCAGCGTGAAACAGAACAGAAAAGATTGGAAGCTGAAGAAAACGAAAAAAGACGTCGTTTGGAGGCTGAAGAAAACGAAAAAAGACTTCGTTTGGAAGCTGCTGAAAAAGAAAGACTACTTAAAATTGAAATGGAATGTAAGCAAAAGGAAATGGAAGAGAGGAGATGGATAGCTGAAGAAAATACAAGAAAATATCAGCTTCAGGTTCAACATGAACAAAAAATTAAGGAGATGGAATTTGAACAATTTAAATTAGCTCATGAAGCTAATTCTCAGAAAAATCATGAAGTCCAATCTTCATCTAGACATGATAATTTTAGGGAAGTTCACCTAAAATTACCTAAATTTAATCCACCATCCGACGACGTAATATTCTTTCTAGACAGATTTGAGGCCACTTTTAGGTCTTATAACGTGGATAAAACGCTATATTGTACATATTTATCCAGATTACTTACAGGGGATGCTATGGCGGTATATCATACAACTAGTGCTAATGAAAAAAATGATTATGATGCACTTAGAGCCGCTCTTCTTAGAAAATATCAAATGACTGAGGATCAATACAGATTGCGTTTTAAAACTTTGTTACCACAGTCAGGAAAGAACTTCAGTGACTTTCTTTCCCAAATACGGCTAACCTTGGAAAGATGGATCGAATTGTCCAAGGTAGAAAAGTCTTATGACGGTCTTTTCGATTTATTGCTACGCGAGAAAGTTTTATCGTCAGTAAATCCTACCCATTTTCAAAAAGGGTGACAATCGACAATGTGGAAACCATAGAGGCATATCCCTTCTCAGTGTCCCTGGTAAAATCTACTCTAGAATCCTAGAGCAGAGACTCCGACGCCTAGCTGAGCCACAATTGGATGAGGTCCAGTGCGGATTCCGAGCAAACCGAAGTACTCAAGACCTAATCTTCACACTCAGACAGCTGAGTGAAAAGGCCCTTGAGTATAAGAGTGAGATCCATCTTTGTTTCATAGATCTGGAAAAGGCGTTTGACAGGGTCCCCTGGAGCAAACTTTGGGACTGTTTGGCAAGGAAGAATATTCCAGCACCTCTGATTCATGCTATACAGAGCTTCTACAAGTCTTGCAGAAATTATGTGAGGACAGCAAACCATAAGTCAGAAGAGTTCAGGACCACCACCGGTGTAAGACAAGGTGATATCCTATCACCTTACCTCTTCATACTCCTTATGGACGATGTCATCAAGGCATGTAAGGAGAGAACAAGAAAGTATTCAGTGGGGTACTGGAAGATGAGACAGTGTTACGTGCAGTCTTTGATATCTTACAATATAATACATTTGTATGCTTGTTATGTTCGCAGGTGTTTTGTAGACAAAATAGATACTTTTTAGTGCTTAAGGAAAAGTCATTATTGAGTTACTTCCCTTGAAAGGAGTGTCGTCACTTTCGATCGAACTCCGCGGATGAATCCAGTTTTACTGCGATTTATTCTTTGTTTGGGTAGAAATAGGTTGTTCTTGCTTCAGTGTATCTATGGCCTGAATTTATGTGTATTGTTTGTCTGGGTAGGACGAGTCTGTCTTATATCTGAATATCTTTGCATGTCTAAGTCGAACTATATGGTCTTTGGTCACTAGAAAGGTCAAAGGGTTGTTCGGCGGATGTGTCGCTAGAGAGGTGTGATTTGGCTTCGCCCTGATGATGGGGGCTGTGGTTTTTTGAATCGGCTTGTCGCCGGAAAAAGTAATCGATATATGTGTAGGGGAAAGTGATAGTAGTTTTAGACCTATCGTGTATGCTTTACCCCAGTGTTTATTTTGATTACCAAGGGGATGGCAGAATCATATTTCTGATACCAAGGTAACAAAAGCACTTCTTATGAACTCTTGCTAAGCCACCGTTTTTCGATAGACACGATTTGTACGTCTGAGGGAATATTTAACGAGATGAAGATGACATTCATTTCTAGCAGCACTATATCTTGTATGATGAAGTCAATTGTATCATGATAGAATCTACAGAGCAATGAGAACATTTAATGAATGACTAACTTTCATACAGATTCATTGTCTGTATCCAAACGTGAGTGACAGCTCACGAGAGAAGCCATCTTGTATCCAAATATTTTGTGACTTTCAAGAAGAGAAAGGGATGCCCCGTATTATCGCTTGATGAGTCCAGAGATCACTGCTACACATGAGAACCCATTACTAGCGGTTCAAAATGATTATATGAAAAAAATATGTGCTGATCATTATTTAAAGGAATCTTCGCTAGACGAGGTTAGGTCTAGAAGCCATCTTGAATATTGTTTATAAACTGACGTGCTTTTGTCAGTAAACTCAGATGATATATATATATATATATGGGCAATACTGAGTGCTTGTCTACTGACAGTCCATTATGCTATTATTCTACATGAGTGCCCATGTATCATTGCAAGACCATTTATCCACTGTACCATGATGTATTATGCCAACCTGTGATTTGTCAATGTATCCGTGCTGTCGAGTGTGTACGTCCAATTAAACTGTAGCAAAGGTACACAGTCGTTGGTGTCGATGACTTCCAGCCATACATGAGTGAAAGAAAAAAGACCCATTGTCAACACCACGAACTCTTCTTATCATTCGCGTATTACACTCTCACTTCATGCTTACACACCCCTGCGTAGGTCGAGTTGACATTCCATATTCAAACCACGAGCAACACTCTGACGAGTCTTTAACACTGGAGCTTCCAAACATCCTCTTAACACCGTGGTCCTGTACACAGTTGATGTCAGCAGGAAAAATAAATAGATAACAACAACCCAATACATCTATTTAACACTGATGTTCTAACACAGCCATTCAACACTGGTGGACATCATTAATGAAAAAGGAGGTTTTAGCGAAATTTCTTTCCTAGGCCACCGAGTTGGTCATGGTTTTCTAAAGACAGAGGACCATAATACTAGTAAGATACTTAACATCTCTATCCCTAAGACTAAAAAACAGGTGAGAAGTCTGTTAGGTCTTATTCAATTTTATGGCAGATTCATTCAGAATCTATCCTCTATCATGACACCTCTTTCTACACTTTTAAAGGAAGGTTCGCCTAATATGGTCTACTGGTCTCAGGAATGCCAATGCTCTTTGGATAAAATTAAAACATTGTTTTCAACACCACCTATTTTAGTGTTACCTACTAAAGATAAGACATTTGTTCTTCGTAGTGATGCTTCATCCACTGGGATTGGAGCGGCACTAATGCAAGAGTACTCTGGAACTCTGCATCCTGTAATGTATATTTCCAGAAAACTTAATGCGGCAGAAAGGAATTATTCGGTTTTAGACCGTGAGCTATTAGCTATGGTTTGGTCGATCCTCAAACTACAGAGATTCCTTCTAGGCGCACATTTCATAGTAGAAACCGACCAAAAAGCTCTTACTGCTATACAGAGTAAGAATTTGAAGAGCTCGAGGTCTACTCGATATGCAATTGCTCTTCAACCTTTTCATTTCTCTGTGCGAGCTATTCGTGGATCAGATAATGTGATGGCAGACATTCTGTCAAGATGCCCACATGATTCCACATAACTATTAGGTCTTAGACTTCTTGATATGTCTAGTTTATAATAGTTCTTTTCTATATCAAGATAGATACACATTTGTAATTTAATAATATAATGATTGTATCACTACTTAGCGGTTCATTGATGTTTATTCACCGCTGTGCTTTGATGATTTTTTCTTCATAAATCATAAATTTAAGATATCTAATACGAAATTATGGTATGAAATTTTTTAGGCATTGTGTAATTGCCAGAATTGTATTATACTTTGATGACACCTTCCTGGAAAAATTTACATGTAGAGAAATAATTTCTCTCAGTTTATGAGATACATTCTCACCAGTCGCTCCATAAGTCGACTTAGCCTCATATTAGGCGTTATATTTATTCCTGCTATTTTCATCTGCGCATTATTCATGCGTTGTGAGCCTATTGTACGTTGCTCCTAGATGTATTTCAAAAAAAAAAAAAAATGTTCCATTTTTTTTTCCCGGGAGGTGTGGTAAGACTGTTACGTGCAGTCTTTGATATCTTACAATATAATACATTTGTATGCTTGTTATGTTCGCAGGTGTTTTGTAGACAAAATAGATACTTTTTAGTGCTTAAGGAAAAGTCATTATTGAGTTACTTCCCTTGAAAGGAGTGTCGTCACTTTCGATCGAACTCCGCGGATGAATCCAGTTTTACTGCGATTTATTCTTTGTTTGGGTAGAAATAGGTTGTTCTTGCTTCAGTGTATCTATGGCCTGAATTTATGTGTATTGTTTGTCTGGGTAGGACGAGTCTGTCTTATATCTGAATATCTTTGCATGTCTAAGTCGAACTATATGGTCTTTGATCGCTAGAAAGGTCAAAGGGCTGTTCGGCGGATGTGTCGCTAGAGAGGTGTGATTTGGCTTCGCCCTGATGATGGGGGCTGTGGTTTTTTGAATCGGCTTGTCGCCGGAAAAAGTAATCGATATATGTGTAGGGGAAAGTGATAGTAGTTTTAGACCTATCGTGTATGCTTTACCCCAGTGTTTATTTTGATTGCCAAGGGGATGGCAGAATCATATTTCTGATACCAAGGTAACAAAAGCACTTCTTATGAACTCTTGCTAAGCCACCGTTTTTCGATAGACACGATTTGTACGTCTGAGGGAATATTTAACGAGATGAAGATGACATTCATTTCTAGCAGCACTATATCTTGTATGATGAAGTCAATTGTATCATGATAGAATCTACAGAGCAATGAGAACATTTAATGAATGACTAACTTTCATACAGATTCATTGTCTGTATCCAAACGTGAGTGACAGCTCACGAGAGAAGCCATCTTGTATCCAAATATTTTGTGACTTTCAAGAAGAGAAAAGGATGCCCCGTATTATCGCTTGATGAGTCCAGAGATCACTGCTACACATGAGAACCCATTACTAGCGGTTCAATATGATTATATGAAAAAAATATGTGCTGATCATTATTTAAAGGAATCTTCGCTAGACGAGGTTAGGTCTAGAAGCCATCTTGAATATTGTTTATAAACTGACGTGCTTTTGTCAGTAAACACAGATGATATATATATATATATATATATATATATATATATATATATATATATATATATATATATGGGCAATACTGAGTGCTTGTCTACTGACAGTCCATTATGCTATTATTCTACATGAGTGCCCATGTATCATTGCAAGACCATTTATCCACTGTACCATGATGTATTATGCCAACCTGTGATTTGTCAATGTATCCGTGCTGTCGAGTGTGTACGTCCAATTAAACTGTAGCAAAGGTACACAGTCGTTGGTGTCGATGACTTCCAGCCATACATGAGTGAAAGAAAAAGACCCATTGTCAACACCACGAACTCTTCTTATCATTCGCGTATTACACTCTCACTTCATGCTTACACACCCCTGCGTAGGTCGAGTTGACATTCCATATTCAAACCACGAGCAACACTCTGACGAGTCTTTAACACTGGAGCTTCCAAACATCCTCTTAACACCGTGGTCCTGTACACAGTTGATGTCAGCAGGAAAAATAAATAGATAACAACAACCCAATACATCTATTTAACACTGATGTTCTAACACAGCCATTCAACACTGGTGGACATCATTAATGAAAAAGGAGGTTTATCAGACAGGTCTATATTTCGGAGCTGGCATTTGCTGATGATGTTGCCCTGATTGCTAAATCAGAGGCACATCTCCAATCCAACCTGCAATTCTGGAAGGAAGAGCTGGAGAAGAGAGGGATGGTCATAAGCAGCTCTAAAACAAAATCCATAGTGATATCACGAGAAGAAAGAAAACATCAGATTAAGTTGGGAGAACAGGTCCTGGAACAGGTCGACCACTTTAAATATCTCGGAGCTATTATAGACCGAAAGGGAGGCATCAAAGAAGAGTTGGCCACTCGAAAAGCAGCGGCTGGGAGACTTTTTCAGGCCATAAATCGTGGATTCCTCAGCAAGAAAGAGGTTGGTAAGAAAACAAAGATGGCTGTATACCGCTCCACCTATGTCCCAGTCTTGACGTATGGATGCGAGTCGTGGGCAATGACTACAACCCACAAAAGCCAGATCCAAACCTCAGAAATGAGGTATCTGAGGAAAGTGGTTGAAGTAACAAGAAGAGACATGGTCCGCAACCAGACGATCCGTCAAGGCCTAAAATCCCATCCGCTGCAGACCCAAATAGAACAGTCCCAACTAAGATGGTTTGGCCATGTCTGCAGAATGGGAGACGATCGGCTACCACGACAAGCATCGGAAACAAAGAGCCAGGGATCCAGACCTCCAGGACGACCCAGAGTCCGCTGGGAGGACAACATTAGACAATCTTTGAAGGACCGAGGACTAGAATGGAACCAGGCCAGGAAGAAGACAGCTGATAGAATGGTCTGGCGCTCTCTCTTCCAAACCTCTACACCTCACGGTAGAAGGGGAACGACTAAGTAAGTAAGTAAATCCTACATTTCTGTCATTTTTGCA
>JAMPIV010003857.1:0-56984 GCA_024509875.1 Oreohelix idahoensis
TGGCGAAGTCCATTCCTATCTATTTCCGGCCATTGTTGAGCGTAAATAAGGGTTTTTAATAAGCATTCAGTTTTGAAAAACTAACGGCTCCACCACGATTGCTAAACCGTTACCGCAAAGTTTAGTAATTTTCCTTAAGGCTATAGCGACCATTAGGAGCATGTTAATTTCAATAATGTAACGAAGAAACTTCAATTGGTGGAGTATTTTCTGGTACTAATTTGGATACTACTTTCAGTTCATCACGTAGCCTCCAATGGCATCAATGTCTCTATTTTCTTGATGTGTTAATTTAAAACGCTTTTCTAGGTTTTCTACATTGTTTTTTTAACAAAAAGAGCTCATTTGTCATCTCGGATTTCAATTTAGGGATTTATATAAAAAAGGAAAAAATGTGAACTGTGATGTTCCAATTGCTCGAACCTTTCTTCAATAGATTAGTTGCAACATCCAATTAATAAAAATGAAAAATTCAGTTTTGAATTTAGTTTTGAGATCTAAAATAGGTTCATCTCTTGCTATCTTAGTTGTGTTCCTTTTTTCTGCCGACGCACTCTAGTACATTCAAAAGTTGGTATCAAATCAGGATCAGCTTCAACTTTCTCAGCTAATGTTGTAGCAATCATACAAGAAAATTTTGAAATGAGTTTATCATTTCTGAGATTACTTATCGATTAGATTACTTATCGAAAAAAACATCTTTAAAACATCAACATGATTTATACCATAACTTCATCGATTTCACAAAAGCCTTCGATCGAGTCTGGCATGAAGGCTTATGGCAAATAATGAGAAAATTCAATTTTGATACCAACATCATAGATATCATTGAAGCACTATACAAGGACGCAAGCAGTGCTGTTTTTGCAAGCAACGACATTGGAGAATTTTTCAAAACAACTGTAGGTTTTTCGCCAGGGATGTATCCTGTCACCAGTGCTCTTTAATATTATATCTAGAACATATTATGCAGGAGGCTCTCTACGATTATAAATCAACCATAATCGATTGGAGGCCGACATTCTGTGCAACCTACGTTTTTTGCTGATGATATTGATCTGATAGCTGGAACAGAATCAGAACTTCAAGACCTTACCTCTAGACTGGAGAAAGTAACAAGAACATATGGGATGAAATTAATATAGAAAAAAAAGCAAGATATTGGTGAATAGCCATAAGAAACATGTTCCGACCAACATTACGTTAAATGGGCAAACGTTAGAAGAAGTTAACACCTTTAAATATCTCGGTTCCACTATATGTAGTGATGGAAGATCAAGTAAAGAAATCAAGACAAGACTTGAGATGGCCTCAGCTGCCATGACAAAGTTGAATGTGATCTGGAAAAGTAACATCAGTTTTCCTGTGAAGATCAAATTATACAAATCACTTGTATTATCTATTCTCTTGTATGGGTGTGAGGGCTGGACACTCACTGCAGATACGGAGCGAAGGATTCAGGCTTTCGAGCAAAACTGTTAAAGAAGCATTTTGCGCATTTGATATAAAGAGAAAAAAACAAATGTCTATGTTAGAGAGAAGATAAACACCTATGCAGGCCACCAAGAACCACTTTTGTCATAGTGAAACGTCGAAAGCTTGCCTGGTTTGGGCATGTAACTCGTCATGACTCCCTTTCGAAAACGATCCTTCAGGGAACAGTCGAAGGTAAACGGAGAAGAGGAAGGCAGAGAAAATCCTGGGCTGATAACATCAAAGAATGGGCAGGACACGGTTTTTCCACACTTGTACGCATTGCTGAGGATAGAGAGCAGTGGAGGACCCTGTCTGCTGATGCTTCCACCATGGCACCCCTACGACCCATGACGGGTTACGGGCTGAGATGAGATGAGATGATCATTTCTGAGATTCTTAAGGCTTTGGAGAACATTTCTCAAAGTTGTTATGGCACTAGTCAAATTCCATTTTTATGCTTTGCAACAGTTTACTAGCAACATTAATTTCGTTTTAAAAAACATAGTGCCATATAACCCAGACAAACATAAAAAATTTAAAATCTCTGAGTTTTTAGGGCAAGGGTTTCAGCTTCATGTCTCGCCATTTTGTCTACTGACTCGTCATCAGCAATTTCTATCAATGCATCATACAATTCTCAATATAATATCTTAAAAAGGACGAATGGCCTCGATTCTAGATTCCCAGCGAGTTAATGTACTTAGTGGCTTGGGCGTTAGAGTTGTAATATGTTTCTTAAGGAATCCCCCAACGCAGTGTTTGACGCTGAGAAAAACACATACAATTTTCTGAACCGTTTCAAAAAATAAAACCCCCTTCTCTTAATGACATCGCGGCATCATTGACCACCAAGTTGAGAGAATGAGAAACAGCAAGGGATATAAAAATCTCTCGGGTTTCAAGTCCCTAATACGTTGTTGAACAACTGAATGTTTTCTTCTTTCATATTTGATCCATTGTCATACCCCTGGCCACGCATGTTTGCGATTTGGAATATCCATGTCTGACAATTTTCTTAGAATGCATTCGGTTAACGCTGAGCCTGTAGTGGCTTCTACAGCAATGAAACCAAGAAAATGCTCATGAATGTTGATATCATCTGGATTCGTATTAACTAATCTTACAATTAGTGTTAATTGTTCAATGGTGACTTTACATCGGGAGTACAGTCTGCAACTATGCTATAATATTTAGCTTCTTCTCCACCATAGAAAATTATTTTCTTTTTTTTTTATGGTTCCAGAGAGAAGAGCAATTAATTCATTTTGAATGTTTTTTCCCAAGGTAATGTTGGGTCAATCCACGAGCTACTCTCATTAAATGTTTCACACATAACACTATCAAATCTGGCAATCAGTTCAAGAAGCTTTAAAAAATTTCCATTGTTAGGGTCACATAATTTATCAGATTTTCCACGAAATGGCAAGCATTGTTGGCTCAAGAACTGGGACAATAGCAATTAGGCGCTTCTATTATGCTCCTCCAGTTGTCGAACTTCTGAATTTAATAACTCTTGTTGCATTGAATCAATTGTCTGTACTGATTTAAGCCTGGACGATAATTCAATCCACTTTGTATGGGACTCCAAGTGGTTTTTAGATTTTTCGTGTTCATTAAGATACACATACAAATGACCCCAATCATTATAGCCATCAGTAGTGAGTGACATTTTATTACAGGAAAACTACTTACAGCAGAAACAAAATACATAATCTTTTTCTTTTGAATACACTAACCATGATCGATTAATATATTCTCCATTGCTTAGCTCCCTAGTGTACAAATTTAGTGAAAATGTCCGACCATTAGAGCTGCGCGGAAAAACGAACTCATTTTTTGGTCTCTCTGGCAGGCCTTTTTTTTACGATTTCCAGTCTTTCGGTATCGCTTAAAGAAGGACTCCATCTTGCCGGATCAGTGTACCTCTTAAGTTCATCACTTAAATCTCTGGAATTGGAAACAGTCAAATCAGTCTCATTTTTGACATTGTTAGTAATATCTACGTTACTGGGGTCCGAGTTAGAAGTACTTGCCATGAGCTCAGAATCATTTGTTTCGGCACATTTGCTTATTTTCTTCTGTCCTACCTCAGCTGTTTCAGTTTTTATATATTTATGGAAAGCCCCGCTATGTTTTTGAATATCGCGTTCTTTTTCCAGTTTCCGTTTCCGATATTCAGCACCTGATAGTTTTTTCTTTTATCGGACATTATATCTATTTGAATATTAAAACTGTTTTAATAAAAAAACTACAATAAAATGTATTATTTAGTAATGAATGGAGGCTGAAGCACTGTACTCATTTCCATAAAACGTTTTAAAAACTTATTTATCACTGTAACTTCCTTGAATGCACACTCCAAAACAACTGAAACATTCGAACCGCCAACATAGAACAGTCGATAAAAAAATAAACTCCTGATTCCCACGCCAAGTTAAGTAATTCCCGTCTCCCGTTCAGCCATGCCGGAAAATTTATCGTGGCGGTCTTCAGTTGACCACTGAACATGAAAAAATAATCCTCTTGGAACAACTGTGGTTTCGACCAAGCCAATAAATTGTACTGACGTCTCTAAAGAAATACCTTTTATTGCCTTTATAGGAGGAGAAGCTATCATTAGGATCGTATGGCAGAACTATAAGTGAAGACTTGAAAAACAGCTAAAGAACAGATCGCAGGTGCAAATATTTCTTAGAGAAAAACAGACAAAAATGTGAAGGAATAGAAAAGTAAGGAATTTTAAAATAATCTAGACGAAACCTTCAAACACTCCGCGACACCATCCACAGAGGGTTTATTTCAGGGGCCGTTCAGGTTATTCAGTCAAAATCCTGGTCGATGACACTCTTACAAATGCCTGCGCCCGGGCTTGAACACCTGATCGCTAGCGCAGTGTGGTAACCATTACACCAGCGATGCTCCCAGGCGGAATATTTTGGCGGGATTGTAAAAATAAGTAAAAAGATTTTTTGCCGCCCCCCAAATTTGCCGCCCCGTGCAAATGCACGTGTTGCGCCGTCGGTAGAGCCGGCCCTGCTCATGGAAAAAAGTAAGTGTGCAGCACTCAACAGGGCACTGTGCGTGTTTTCTTGGGTGAACTCAAATGCAAGTTGGCACACATTTCTGTGTGAGTGTTGTTCACTTACCCGTGCAATTACAATTGGATCGCACTATTCATGAGGAGATAATCACGGTGCAAGATAAATCACGTGACAAGTGCCGTGGGGAGAATTTAATCACAGATAAAAGGAAGGTAAGTGTGTGTAGCTCTAATCACAAGCATGTGAAAAACGTAATCGTTGAAATAGAGAGTACCAAGAGTCCAACAGAAACATCTTTTTTTGACAATGCCAAGATTGAACTAACAACAGCGAGAATTAGCTATAGTGATGTTAGCTGCTGGAGCGACTATATTTGCTGTATAACAACATTTCAATGTTCACAGGAACACTATATCACGCATTCAAGCTCGTTTCCACCAAACTCGGGATCCACTGCTGATCGCCAAAGAAGTGGCCGACCACGAGTTATCTACCACCCTTGCACAAGACCGTTACATACGCCTTATGCACTTGTGTAACAGGTTTATTCAGGCAACATGGACTGCCACGAACATTCCAGGTTTAAGACCCGTGTCGTGCAGAACAGTGCGGAATAGGTGGACATACACGGTATTGAAATCTTGATTTCATTTTTTCGTGGGGATGCCACACTGACTTTAGTTTTTATCTTTCTTTCATGACACTTTCACTAAAATCAAAGTGATCACTTGGTCTTTTATTCAATATTCAACCACATTGTGTGCCAACTTTTATTTCAATTTTCGTCCATTAAATCAAGCACAGTGCCCTATAAAGTGTTGCACACTTACTTTTTTCCATGAGTATATATATAACTGGTCTGTATATATATATATATACTATATATATATATATATATATATATATATATATATATATATATATATATATATATATATATATATATATATATATATATATATATATATATATATATGAAGAGGAGCTACAAATCAACTGTGAACGACCAAGTAGAGAAGAAATAAAGAAAGACATAAAGTTTCTGAAAGATGGAAAAGCAGCTGATCCAGATGGCATTCCAGCAGCGGCCATCAAAACAGATATTGATGCCTCTACAGAGATATTATACAAACTACTTGGCAAAGTCTGGGAGAGAGAGGAAATACCAGCAGAATGGAAGGAAGGTTATCTGGTCAAGTTGCCTAAGAAGGGAAATTTACCAGAGGACACAAATTATAGAGGAATAATGTTACTATCTGTGCCAGGAAAAGTATTAAACGGAATCATCCTTGAGAGATTTAAAGAGTCCATAGACAAGCAACTGAGAGACGAACAAGCAGGTTTTCGACAAAACAGATCTGTACAGACCAGATAGCCACACTGAGAATAATAGCTGAACAAAGTCTGGAATGGAATTCACCGCTATACATCGGATTTGTGGACTACGAAAAGGCTTTTGACGTGTAGACAGAGAATCACTTTGGAAATTGATGAGGCATTATGGAGTTCCCATGAAGATCATTAACTTAATAAAGAAGACCTAAGAAGACATGACATGCAGAGTTCTTCATGAAGAACAGCTTACAGAACCGTTTAAGATTACAACGGGAGTTGACAGGGATGCCTCTTGTCTCCATTTCTTTTCTTACTAGCAATAGATTGGGTTATGAAAACATCGACATTGCACAACCGAAATGGAATCCAGTGAAATCTGACTAAACAGCTTAATGATCTAGACTTTGCAGATGACTTGGCTCTTCTGTCTCATATTCATAATCAAATGCAAGACAAAATGAAAATGCTCGATGAGAGGTCGCAACAAGTGGGCCTGAAAATACACAGGGAAAAGACAAAGATTATGAGAATAAATGCAAGAAATGATAACAAGGCTGAACTTGAAGAAACACCACTAAAAGATGTAGAATCGTACACATATCTTGGCAGTAATATAGATAAAGTTGGAGGGACAGACAATGATATCAAAATAAGAATACAAAAAGCAAGAGGAGCTTTCATTGCATTGGGAAACATATGGAGAACAAGAGAAATCAAGTCCAACACGAAAATAAGTATCTTCAGCTCAAATGTCAAGTCAGTCCTATTGTATGGCTCTGAAACATGGAGAACAACAAAAACAACAACCAAAAAGCTACAGACTTTCATAAATGCATGCTTGCGTAGAATAGAAGGATTAAAATGGTATGACAAATTTACAAATGTGGAACTGATGACAAGAACCAGACAAGTGCGAGTGGAACAAGAGCTGAGAAGAAGACGCTGGCGATGGATAGGACACACATTGAGGAAACCTGTTGATAGCATTACAAGGCAGTCTTTGTTCTGGAATCCTCAGGGGAAGAGAGGCAGAGGTAGACCCAAAAAACACAAGGAGAAGAAAACTGGATACAGAGGTGAGAATGATGAGGAAAGCATAGAAAGAACTTGATAGGATGGCACGTGACAGGAGGACTTGGCATGTGTTTGTTGAAGGCCTTTGCTCCTTGGGTATTTCCTTATTTAGTCTGTTATATTCTTCGTTGTCATGCTTCTTCTGCCAAAGTGCCCGCTTCGCGCTGTTGAAAACGGACGAAAGTGGAGAAAACTGAGGGAAATTCGTCAAGTTTAAGTCGTCACTGTCCCTTTGCTATTAAGCGGATTGTAATAAAATTTATATCACGATACTTTTTATCTTCTTCTCTTTTGAAATGTATTAATTAAAAAAAATAAAAGCTATTGAAGTATTTTTTTACTAATAAAAACAAACAGCAACGTTACACGTAGTTTGCCCCGGCGCGCTGCGAACTCTGGACGTTTTTGTCTCACTCCCGCTTCATTCAAATGAGGGTCTCTCGACCGCCAAACCACTAATTTGCATACTGTTTTCACAACTTTTAAGGGGGGGGGGGAAATGTACCTTTAGTTTCATCTGTTGCTAACTGTAGAAAACAAAGTGGAAGACGTCGATATCTCGAAGTGAATTTTAAATTTTACCAAATTTGACATTTTAAATGGTGTTATAATTCTGTGCAAGGTATGAGAGATTTGAGAGCCATTTTTCTTTATTCGTGTGAAATTTTAAAGACTTCTGATATTTGGCGGTTGAGAGAATGGAGTTTGAGTAAGTTCAGTAACGCTCAAGTTAAGCCAAGAATTTTAGCGAAGGATGGAGAGCGAGGCTGTTCCATGGACCGTGATAACTCCCGATGTCGATCAAGGTCGGGACGCCACTTATATTGGCTCATGTTCAAACATCATCACATCTTCTGATTTGAGGTTGACTATACGTAAGTATATCACTTATTAACAATGTTTTGAACTTCAAATGTAAAATTTACAATAGTTTTAATATTATTTAGCAATTTAACACGATCGCACAGTTGGTGTAACAGCGTGGATTGAATGTGTTATCACCACCTCAGACATTCGTACATCAATCTAATTTTTTAACGAGCATGAAAAGCTAAGAAAGTTACCAGTTTGAATAAAAAAATGCATGTTTTGATTAATCGGTAATTGAATGAAGGTTTCTTTTGCAACATAAAAGGGTGATTATGATCTCAAAAGCAAACGTATCGCAAGGCCCAATGTCAATGGCGACATATTGAGTCAAGGCTCGGAGACCGGAATATACCATAACTAAAGTAGCTGATGGTGTACTGAAATGTAAGGACTAGCAGGCACTAGCTGATAGTCTTACCTCGAAAAGAAATATACTACTGGATAAAAGTTAGGGGCCGCCATTCAGTTTAGACAAGGTTTATATAATTCTTCCTGAGCAGGGTCGATTTTCCAAATGTCCGATAGCTTGAAATCTCTCAAGAAGTCTTTGGAATGGTAGAGTGGGACACTGCTAAACGTCTTGCAACATGACGAACAGATTGACCATCCTGAATCCATGCCATGGCTCGACCACGGTCTACAGTGCTGAGACTTCTCCTTGGTGGCATGGCTAATGCAGTGATCATTTCGACCGCTTGTCATATTGATTTATTGCATACCAACGGTGAACACTCTTTACCGATGATCATTTTCCATGTGCATTCAAATTCAACTCACTTTTTCACCTTTTGAACTAGTGGGGCGTATTGCAAAAACCACGAGTTTTTGCAGCAACAATGGCAATTTTCACGTGCGGGTTAAAGTGACCCAGTTTTTGGACATTTAAAAAAAATTAACCTAGTGCACACAGAAATGTATACACATTTCTCTAAGCTCAGTTTTAATGACATTTTCCCTTGTCTTTACAGTTTGCCAATCAATTATATAAACCTTGTCTAAACTGAATGGCGGCCCTTAACTTTTGTTTAGTAGTACGAGGACATATATATAAACAGCTCTCATAAAATGCACTTTAAATAGTTAAGACTCACGTATTCATGTTAATTAATATACATTTTAATTTAAGCAGGCTGTGCACTTTTCAAGTTTTAAGGTTCGTCCTAATTTTCAATGCAATACATGTCATCATCATGTGACGTATTCTTTCCAGAACGTTGTCTCCATTACAGCTGCTCTGAACGCATCACGATTCTGGGCAAGTCGACCTGCATCAGCCAAAGACAAGTTCAGACTCTCTGTGATGTCCTGGGTCCACCGTCGTCTAGGTCGAGGAGCCATACATGAGCTGAACTGGAGTGGGGGAACCAAATAGGATCCAGGCCATCCTCAAAAAGAGGAAGTGACTGCCTCTCACCGTGAGGTGCAATACATGTATGATATAATAATAGTACATGTAATGCTCTATACATGTAAAGAAAATTCACTTCTGGAATTTTACTGTTGCAGATGACTCATACTACGATGGTATAAAAAAAAACATTTTTTAATGACTGGGAAGGGCCGCCGTCCAAAGGTGCCATCTGTCACACTGACAAACAAGGTCCTTGCACAACTTTATTATCTGGAGGAGGATGGGTAGGCCTGAGGTAGACTGCTTGTAGTTTGTTTTTTGTATAAAGCTACAGACCACAAAGTAACACACTACAAACAGATAAAAAGTGAAATGGAGAAGAGGGAGGAGCAGATAGAATAAAAGTAGAGAATGCAAGAGTGACGACGAAGAACACAATAAATGTGAATAAGTGTGGTGAAGTGGGATGTTATAAATATTTATAGGGGACTTAGTGTACTGACTGAGATCAGCTGTGAAGGTATCTATATCTATTAAGAGTAGTGTATTATAGATAACCTTACTTGCTACCACATATCTATATATCTCAGTCAGAATTATTCTGGAAATAGTGTGATGACTACGTTATGTGTCTAGGGTATGTGTATGATGAAGTGTAAGTCACAACAACAGACAGATAAACAATTTAATTTAATCCACTACTCTTGACAACACTGTGACACTCACATACATATAACACTCTATGAGAATAACAATATGTATTCATTGTTGTCATAAAGGTATATGTGTCCTGATTCAAATACAAAGGAACCAGGAATCACAATCAATTTTAATTACAAGTATATGTACAGACTTTATCAATATGAATATTGTAGTGACATATGTTATTAAAAATATCCTATGTGTGTCAGTTGTGTAGTAGTAATATGAGGTAATACTGGTTTTGTTTTGTTCAAGCTCTGTTGGTATTTGTCATCATGACTTCAATAGTTTGTCTTTTGGGACTAGTATTGGAGATGTTCTCAGTTCCTGATATTAAGACAATTAAATTCCCCTCTGAATGTTATTTTTACAAAGTCATTTCAAGATGAGGGGACATAATGTTGAGCTCAGCTGGCCAAATCAGCTTATCTTGCGTGATGGCGGCAGGAAAGGACTCCTCTGCTCGAATTCTCCCCTGGGCTCTGGAGACACCTCACTGATAGCTAAAAAGACCAAGGAGTATGCTGTCCGACTCTGGATTCAGCAAAGCTCTGACCAGGTGCTGCTCAGTACCATCAAGACCACGGTCCCTGTAAACAAGAAGGATGTACCTTCTACTTCATAACTAACTTATACTCTCTTTTTACACTGATCACAATACATCACAAACATTGAGTTCAGAGCGTTAGGCCAACTGTCAGCTTCATCTGAAATACTTTATACCAGTATTTACCTCCTTAATGGTTACCACGCCTCTGCACTTCCAGCATTATTTCTTTCTAGTCAATCATCCAGGTGTCAGTGTACTATTTGGCCATTCCATGCCGTTTTACTTTCCTCCGACACCCTCTGTTCAGGCTGGAGCATTATAGGCTTTATCTCCTGTTTGCCACTGAACTACACATATATATACAGGCATAAATTAACAATTCACATTCAATTTTCATTAAAAGATACTGAATGGTTCAAGCTTACCACAATTCATAGAATAAACACAGATACGTTGATTAGCAATGAATTCTGGCACATTTACTGGCACAAATTCCCATCTGCTTATGTTCCAGGCTTTTATTTAGCAAAAATATGAGCTGGCTTCAACGCACTGTTGCTTTATCAAGCTTATTTAAACAAGTGGTTTCGAACTAACGCTCCTAAGTGATTATATCAGCGAGTCTGGCCAATCGAGCCACGTTTCGACAAGTGTTTGAAAAAATGTTACCTTCCTACGTCTCCCTAACAACCAAGATAGTATTTATAGCCCGACCAATCGTGGTTAGTCTTTCATTTGTTGCGCTCCAATCAATTTGGAGTTTACATGGTAGGCTATTTCTGTAACGTAAGGTTTTTTCAAACACGTTATAAAAAAATTTTATGAGCAGAAATGATTCCATGTTGTCAGGCATCCCCACTATTTTATTTTGGTTATAATTTATTAATTCCTGGACTATTTGCGTAACGTTTTACATATTCTTTGTCAGCAAGCCCTAAGGAACCCAAATATCCAAATTTAAAAGAGCTACGTGGCTGCGTTCAAAATATGCAATTCCTTCTACCTCCTGTTTCGAAGATGTGCTGTCTGGGTACTGTAATGTTTTCAAACGTAAACCCATATAATGTTATCTTTCCTAATAAGCGTTTTTTGTGATTTTTAAAACCTAACTCTGGGAAGGGTAGTGAATTTATCACTGTCCGTCCGAAAAAGTTAGTGCATGTAGCCTAACACGCGTGATAGTAGTAATTGTGTATCGCGCGACGCGTGTTTAATTTTGCATGCGTTCCTGATTTCATTCGCCCCTCTCTCTCTTTCTATTTGAGTCCATCTGTTCGTTCGTTTTGGTAACGTAATATAATTAATGTTAGGATTAATTTAGGTCATTACGCAGGGTGCCTCTCAATGTTTTTCCAAGAAATACAGCACACGTTTCATTGAAGAAAGCGGGTATAATACAGTAAGCTTTTACTATCAACGTGAAAGCGTTACAATTTGCAGACGAAGCAGAAAACAAGGGGGATTTCGAGTACCTTCTTTGTGACAGCACTGTTATTTTACCATTGCTCTTTTCTTTATTAATTTTATTTGTTAGGCTTCATATTTACCTAATAATTTATATATGTGGATTAGAATATTCCACGACACCTCCCCTCTTAAAACAGACATTATATGTCAGTCCTTTATTCTATATACACATAGAGAAATTTATTATTATTTCTGGGGTTTACGGTGATTCTCATCACACGGATGGCGGCTTAAAAAATCCGCTCCCAAATTGGTTTTTCCAGATATATACTCAATGCTAAAATTATATGGAGCCAGAAGTAAAGACCATCGGAGTAACCTAGAGTTCTCATGCTTAGCCTGTGCTAGAAACGATAAAGGTTTGTGGTCTGTTTGCAACTTAAATGCCTTCCCATATAGATAAATATTGAATTTCTTTATCGCCCATATTACTGCAAGACATTCTTTTTCGCTAGTTGAGTAGTTGATTTCAGCTTTATTCAACTTTCTGCTAGCATATGCCACTGGGCTTAATTCCCCATCCAATGCATCTGATTTCTGTAGTAGAGTTGCACCTAACCCAATATTACTTGCATCCGTCCTTACTATGAATTCTTGACTTAAGTCAGGTAATTTCAAAATGGGTTTACTTGTGAGCTTTTCCTTCAATTCTTGGTAAGTCATTTCACATTGTGGTGTCCATGTAATGCGATCTGGATGTCCTTTACGTGTCAATTCAGTTAACGGTGCACATATGGAATTAAAGTTTTTTTGATATACTTCTGGTAGAAACCACATAATGAGACAAAGGATCTCACGTCCTTCTTGGTTTGTGGTCTCGGGGCTTTCTGTAGTTTCTCTAAATTCTTTGGGTCAGGGGTCATGTTTCCCTGATAAACTGTGTGTCCCAAAAATTCCAATTCTTTACATCCAACGCAACATTTGTTTGGTCGGGCTGTTAAATTTGCCTCCCTAAGTCGATCAAACAGCATGTTCAGAGAGTCAATGTGTTCCTCAAATGTTTCTGTTGCTATAAGGATATCATCCATAAAATTTGTTATACAGGGATTATTCAGAGGATCCAATAATTTTCTCATCATTCTAGAGAAGACACTAGGCGCATTCTTCAATCCAAATGGCAATCTATTAAACTCATAGTGTCCTTCTGAGGTACTAAAAGCTAGGTATGGTCTAACCTCAGGCTTTACTGGAATCTGATAGTATCCTTTACTCAGATCCACTTTTGAGAAATATTTAGCTTTTTTTTAGTCTGGCAAACTTCCTTCCTTCAATAGATAGTCTATCTCTTCCTTCAAAGCTTTCTCCTTAGCTTAGCAAACGGAATCGAATATGGTGTTTCATACAGACAGTGTTGTGTTGGCAGATTTGCATTGCAGAGGCTGTTGCATTGCAGTGGCAGCAAAAAACTCTCAAGCATTGCACGGAATGCAACTCGTCGCCTTAGGCAGCAATGGCAAACCTGTTATGTGCACTCCCAGCTCTCTTGTAGGATCTGGAAGGAGCGGTCGGGAGAAACGGGTTGCAGGCCAGGACTCAGTCACGGTGCGCAGCGGGGCGGGAAAAGACTACTTCCAGGGTTTGTGCAGAGGGGGGGGGCAGGGGGGTGGATGTGCAGGCATTGGGTTGGGGGCAAGACAGGGGACGGGCAGGGGGGGGGACGGGTGGCGGGGGGCGGGGGGGAGGAAGGCGCTTCGGAGGGGGGGGTGGGGTATTTGTGTTAGTTGTGGGGTATATACAGAGGCGGGGTGATACAAGGCAGGGGATATGGACTAGAACGGGGGGGGGGGGGGGTTGTTTTTGGGGGGGTAAATTAATAGGGATGATGTGTCGTTGTTCTACAGTCTGAATGTTACATTTCTAATACAACAACCGGTGAGTAAACAAGAAAAATAGAGCAAGCAACAGGTGAAATCAGTAACAACCAACCAAACACATCATCAGAACACAATTAAACTACAACGTACATATTCTACGACGTTACTATCGGTAAGAGATGTAGTAAGTAGGCACATGACTTCTTGCACTTGGGCTCAGCTTCTCACGACGAGGGTGCAGTAATCATGATAATAGACTCGTAAGTGTTAACATGATCGCTACCAGGAAGCGGATTTACCTTTTATTATATCACTGCTCTCAAAGAGTCAGATAGGAGCGCGCATCATGAGCGTCAGCGGCGGCGGAGATCTCGTCAGCTGACCTCTAGGACTACACAGATAATCATCTTCTCATGAGTCAACCACATATTCTATATCTATATCAGTATATCTATATCTCTGCGATGTGAGATTAGAAATTAATTTTTTTCATATTCACGTTGCGACACATTATCGTAGATATGCTTTAATCTGTGAGTATCTATATTTGTGAGAGTTGTATTTCTAGTCACTATCTCGTTTTGAGCTGGCTATAGGATCACGTGTATGGACGTGAATAATGTGGAGCTGACGCTCGTTTACGCATTCCAGGGGTGTGTTAATCTGTTGGAGAAGAGCATTAATTGATCTGCATGACGGGGTGGCCCGGGGCGAGAGAATGGGGAAGAATATCATCTATCACTCGGAGCTGTGTGCATAATGCTCACGGCGTCTGAGAACTCTTCACTGGATTCGCATAGGTAATTCGTCCGTAGCGCCTGTTATAATCAATTGAGGAAGCAGGTGTAATCTTTGATTCGTCTGGCTGATACACTAAGTTTCATAATTGTAGTGTACTACGAGACACACACATATTTCACTGGATGGTCTGCAGGATGTTTCCAGTCGGCGCATGTGTGTCGGTAGGTAGTACTATCTAGCCTCGTGGAAGAGAGGGTTATGGTCAGCTCATTCAACATATTGAGAATATTTAAGTAGACGGAGTGATGGAGGGATATATTCTAATGTTTCTTCCTCGTTGTCCTGATATGTTTGGGTACATCAGAGTTGTCCACGGAGATGGCTTTAGGTAGATGGGAGGCAAACATCGTGTGATACTAGTGGGGGCGCGCTTTATGATTATGGTGTGTATGGAGATCTTGTGGGGGTGGTATGACGCTCTGGATTGTGATTATCCAGATTGTTTTGGTGGGGCTGAACCGTGTATTTCAGTGACACACCGAGTTCGTTTATACGGCTCGGGCCGCCCTCGGGCCTCGATGCTATGGACTCCCACTCGAAGCTTCTTAACTTTATTGTGGATGATTATATTTAGGGGGCCTCGGTTATCACTAGGGTCAGATTGATGAGGGTTAATGTAGGCGGAGGGGTGAGGTATGGTGGGTGGTTTAGACTTGGGTATGCTACGTCATATACATCTTTAGGGCGCCGAGTGCTGGAGCGGTTGCGAAGTTTTTCTGTTTTGGCGGATTAGTGGTGGGGGTATTCATATCGGGTGACTGGAGTCTTAATGGTCATCACCCAAGGTTAACACACTTTGTTGCTGGTGATGTTGAAGTTTAGCGTTGGGGGGGAGTACATTCTGTGTGCGGGTCACAGGTATTGGTGTTGTCGGAGTCGGTCTACATCTTGGGGTTGGGGTAGTGGGGGGTATGGGTTTAGTCGCGGGAGTGGGCTGCGAGGTTATATATGTAGGTGGGTAGGATAAATGTGGGGGATAAAGGGATCCCAGGAGTTTGGATTGCGTAAGTTGGATGTGGGGCGGTTCTCTTGTGATACTAGTGGTCTTTATTCCTGGGGTAAGGATAGGCGTAAATGGGCGGGCGTTATCAAATATACGAGAGTGGCTATTCGTCGGTAATCGTGGTTGGTTTGTGTGAGATATTGGGTTTCAAATGGGCGGGGGGGGGGGGGGGGGGGGAGGGGGGGTTTGATAGTACGCGTGCAAACACACATATATGTCTATATGGGGGGATCGCGATGGAGTAGTAACAGGACAGTAGGGGGCGATTGGGACACATAGTGCATAGTGCTGTATGGGAGGGGGGGGGCGGGCGGGTGAAAAGGGTGGGTGGTGTACTTTAGTGTGTGGTTTTTGACTGTGGCATACGGTGCGGGGGGGGGCGTTTGCTTCAGTTTCTTGTAGGTGGAGAGTTTCCCCAATTAATTACATTCATAATCGGCTTTACAATTTTGATGGCTGGTTGGGATGAGTATCTAGGAGATATCGAGTGGTTCTCTTGCAGTATTATAGGTGGGTATGGTTCTTTGCATTCAGTATATCTAGTGACGTAGGATTATCTTGGAGACTAATAGGGCTGGCATATGGGATGGTCCTGGTGGTGTTGCATCTCATTTGTTAGGATATTTGTGAGGGCTGCGGCGGGGAGGCGGTTTGAGTGGGGGTTGGGGGAGGAGGGGAGGTGATGTCTCGGCGGCAATGTAAGTTGTCATTATTATATACTGGGTCAAGCAGGGGAGTGATATATGAGGCAGTTGGCGTGCACACAAAGATGGTGGGTGGCTATAATTGAGAGGTCCGGCGATGTAGGCGTTGGTGGGTCTATTTTGGTGGGGAGGAGTAGGTGGGTCGCGGGGAGGGTGTGATTGTAGATTGGGGGGGTGGGGGGGGGAGGAGTTGTGAGGGGGGGGGGGGGGGCGCACGTGAGGGGGTGTTTAGAAACATGGGTGTTAGCTCTGTAGATGGCTTGAGCTGCGATGGTCCCGGCGCGATACTGGAGGGTTTTCAGGGCGCATGTAGGGGCGTGCCACCGTGATTAGAGGGGGGGGGTCTGCGCGTGGGGCGAATAGTAGAGTTTAGGAGGGAAGGTACCGAGTAGGAGTGGGGTCGGCGTACCAGTGGGTGGGGGTGGGGGGATCGTAAGCTCCAGGGTCTTGCGCGAATGGGTCTCGGATCGGCGGGGAGGGTCTTGGTTGTGGGGGTGGGGGGGGGGGTGGGGGGGGGTTGGTTGTGGGGGATGGGTGTGATTATGGGGCTTCTATTTTTTTAACCTCTGTGCATTTATGGGGGCGTGTACAATAATTTAATACGATGTAATGAGATTTTGACAAAAGGATGGCGGCGACAGTAGGGGAGCAGCAGGGGGGGAGGGGGGAACATGGGTTGTATGACATAGTGTTGGGACACAGAGCAGCGCATCTATATGTTTTTTTTCTGTATGGCGGGGTGATAGTCTACTATATGAGGAGTAGAGCTTTATTGTGCGATTGTGTTGACATTGGGGGAGGTGTATGATAGGTAGGATAGGACTTTTCTCTAATCTCCTACATGGGGGGCGGTTCAGCGGACTTAAAGTGATGTTATGGGTGAGCGCGTTACGCGGTCGGGCTTTGGGTGGGGGGGGGTGGGGGGTTTCGAGGTTATACTGGTGGTCTTATGTCATATATGGGGTAGGTGTCGTGGGGGACGGGGGACGGGAGGTAAATTATCCTCGGGGGGTTGGCGTGAGTGGCTCGGTTGGTCTTTTCGCGGTTTATAGAGGCGAGAGTTGTGCTACATTTGGTATTACTGCTCTGTACAGCAAGTAGGTGCTAATCGCGTGCTACACATGGAAATGAGAGCTGGTTGGTTGTCACGGCGACAAATGACGAACAAATGGTTGGGTTCTCTTTTATGACCAGTCTACACCAAGAGAACAGAGGTTGGTCAGTCGTGTAGTTCTATGATTATCTTCTGAAATCTCCTCACAATCACTAGCCTACTATTTCAGGTACAAGCCTACATACATCTACTATATTCTCATTGAGGATTCTAAAGTTTGTAATATTATTTAATGTATGACTTCTCTCATTTACTCATCATGCGTCTCCCCTTTCATCCTGTCCATTGTGGAATTTATTTATTGTTTATGCATACTTTTCTGTCGACTACCACTGGTTGGCCTAGTTAGTCAATCATGTATGGAGGAGAGAGAGTAGGACATTCTAGAAGCTACTACGTGCGCTGGAGATTCCCTACATAGAGGATGGCAATCTTAAATTATTATTAGGAATAATGATTGAGCTGTGTGACACAATATTAGCGCGCTACAGACTGACAACAGATAACAACTCACATTGAGATATGAGACTGCGTTTTACTAATACACTATCAAATAGTTCATTTTACCTACGTAGCTTGAAGTTCATATGAAATTATCTTAGAAAAATACATAGTCCTTAATTCAGCGATACGTAGTGGGTGTGGAATACGTCAACTTCAACTGCGAACATGCTCTCTCTGTCTGAGACTCACTGTGTTCTCAATGGAGAAACTACTCTCAAGAGAGTCTGTTATTCTTTCTTCATGGACTCTCTTAATTTGATTACCAAAAACATAACAGTATCCAATCGCTTTAGGCCTTCTGATTGACACTCTTCAGCGGTTATCCACTGCCCAGACTGACAGTCACTCACATATCTCAGTCGCTAAGTTTAGAGTTATATCCGAAACACACATTGTCCGTATTGCGTCACAGGTACAAACCTCGGAGCAGCGCGACTGTTTGGTCGGAGATGTTTTATCTACACTCACTTGACCACACAGGATGTTTATATCTGGTCATATATGAGCCTTAAAGTATGTAGCTATTTCCTCTACATAAAATTTATTTATCAAGTCACCAATTCTTTTTCATAATCTTAACAAAAAGTAGATCCTCAAATATAAAGGTCATTTTCACGTAGATCTCAGAGATCTTGCGAGAGCCACTGCTCACTAGCTTCTACGTACACTATAAATCAGTCCTGCGCATTTTATTGATGTCTATGCTCTCTCTCTCTTCTACAGAGAAAGCTTGCCGTTAGCCACTATCTCTCACACAACACTATACCACAAGTGTTTACTAATACTAGCTTGATTCAACATACTTGAATCTACAGTTCTGCGCGTTAGAAGCCACCACATTACTCTTACTATTTTCTATTGCTATATATACAAAAGCGCCTATCTGGAGTCACTTCAAGACACAATATAGATGCCAGTTCATCTCTTGAGTATACACATCATCGCCTTTCGAGCAACTCTGACAACATAGTATACATATGTGGCCAGTTAGGGGGGGGGGGGAGAATTCATTAGCTGAGGTGTGAGGCTCCGTTATAGGCTAGTCAGTCTTATAGGGCATCAGAGGCAAAAGGCTGTATCTGTGTTTGACCTCTCCCTACATAGACACATGTGCGCCTGGAAACTATACAAGACATTGCCCTATAGTGTCAGTACCCATATCAGGTACACGTCGTCATCATAGAGTAGAATAGCTTCACAAATTCTCGATTCTACCTTTTGCAGCGTTATAGAGCTCTCTGTACCTACAGTCTATATTCACTGCTATTATTGATGTCTTGCCTCTTTGCTCTGCAGCTACAACAAGTCTTCTTTACAGGAGCTTATCGATTTATCAACTTATTCTAACAATTGCGCGCTACAGTTTCTCTGCAATTTCCCGTGTGCTGGGGGGGTCGGCCTGTCACGTAGGGCAGCTGGAGCTTAAATGCTTGGGTACACAGCCGTCTATAGGATAGGTCTGCTGATACTGCTCAATCTTTGTCATCTACAGTCTGTAGTCTTCGGGAGTGCCTTCGGGCGTATTGACAATCCGAGCTTAGTCTCAGCCGTCAGCACGTCGAGACCATCTCATAGTGCTCATTGGTCTCTCAGCTTAGATCAGAAACCCTCTATATAGTCCTAGCAGACCGCGAATGTCTGTGGCAGAGCCTAGCGAGGAGATCTCCTCTCACATTCTCTCACACAATGACGGAGTATATTGTTTCTGTTTCTGAGGGTTTAGCCCTGACACACATTTACTTTCACATTCGCATTGAGGCCGATTCATTCGCGGATGACGGAAAACTAAATTTTGTGTCAGCATCTCCCGTAACTACATAATACTGTACTCTAGGTGATGTGTCAACTGTCATGAGTGATGCAGTGTAAAAAAACATTGCAGACGCGTCTACAATACGCTATTACTCGTCTATTCATTATGACAGTTAGCACGAGTACGCGAGAGTCAGCAAGATCGAATATTCCTTATGCGTTCAGTTCGTACAAGCCATTGTCTGAGACTTTCGCAGGTGGGGGGGGGGGGGGGGGGGGGGGGGGGGGAAATTTCCTACAATGTCTAACCAACAATTTAATCTCTAAATATATCTGAAATGGACATAGCGACAGGCACCGTGAGCTCAACCTTATTTAATTCCACCCAAGGATACCTTTTAATTCTTATATCTCCTGAAGTGAATTACCCCCAATATTTTTAATAGGGAAAGATTCAAAATCCCAAGAGCGAGACCCCAATATATGTGGTGAAGTGGGATGTTAGAAAATGGTCGTTCTATAGGGGACTATAGTGTACTGACTCGAGATCAGCTCGTGAAGGTATCTATTATCTGATTATGAGTAGTGTATTATTGATAAATCCGTACTTGCTACCAAATAAATCTTTATATTTCATCTCAGCTGCAGATAATTATTTCTGGAATAGTGTCGCATGACTACGTTATGTGTCTATTGGCAATGTGTTGACTGAAGTGTTAAGATCTATAACAACTGGAACTTGCTTACCACTTATCTATAATTTACACTCTTCAGTAAGAATTATTCTGGAATAGGTGGTGATGGGAATTACGTTTTGTGTCTAGGGTATGTGGTATAAATGATCGAAGTGTAAGAGTCCATTTAACAACAGTGACTTAATAATTATGTATAATACAACAGTACAGATTAAACAATTGAATTAAATCCGACTACTCTTGACAGGACACTGTGACACGTCACATAAATATAACAGTCTATGAGTTATACGGTCTTTAATGGAGGCACTGAAACATTTTTCGGAAAGTAACAATAGGTGTATTCCCAACGTCGAATTTTGGCATATATGGGGTATATGGGCGGATGTCAGGGGATAGGGGGCAAGGCCGTGGTATCGACCGGCCTTTATTAGGAATGTTATGTAGGGCATGGACTATAGGTACAAGTAATCCTGTGGGGAATTCTCATTTGATAACACTTTATACGTAGGATTACACATAAGTGATTGATGAATATACTTTTTCACAACGAACAAATAAGTATATGACTGTCATGGCCAGTTCCTGATATTAAGACAATTTAAATTCCCCTCTGAATGTTATTTTTACAAAGTCATTTCAAGATGAGGGGACATAATGTTGAGCTCAGCTGGCCAAATCAGCTTATCTTGCGTGATGGCGGCAGGAAAGGACTCCTCTGCTCGAATTCTCCCCTGGGCTCTGGAGACACCTCACTGATAGCTAAAAAGACCAAGGAGTATGCTGTCCGACTCTGGATTCAGCAAAGCTCTGACCAGGTGCTGCTCAGTACCATCAAGACCACGGTCCCTGTAAACAAGAAGGATGTACCTTCTACTTCATAACTAACTTATACTCTCTTTTTACACTGATCACAATACATCACAAACATTGAGTTCAGAGCGTTAGGCCAACTGTCAGCTTCATCTGAAATACTTTATACCAGTATTTACCTCCTTAATGGTTACCACGCCTCTGCACTTCCAGCATTATTTCTTTCTAGTCAATCATCCAGGTGTCAGTGTACTATTTGGCCATTCCATGCCGTTTTACTTTCCTCCGACACCCTCTGTTCAGGCTGGAGCATTATAGGCTTTATCTCCTGTTTGCCACTGAACTACACATATATATACAGGCATAAATTAACAATTCACATTCAATTTTTCATTAAAAGATACTGAATGGTTCAAGCTTACCACAATTCATAGAATAAACACAGATACGTTGATTAGCAATGAATTCTGGCACATTTACTGGCACAAATTCCCATCTGCTTATGTTCCAGGCTTTTATTTAGCAAAATATGAGCTGGCTTCAACGCACTGTTGCTTTATCAAGCTTATTTAAACAAGTGGTTTCGAACTAACGCTCCTAAGTGATTATATCAGCGAGTCTGGCCAATCGAGCCACGTTTCGACAAGTGTTTGAAAAAATGTTACCTTCCTACGTCTCCCTAACAACCAAGATAGTATTTATAGCCCGACCAATCGTGGTTAGTCTTTCATTTGTTGCGCTCCAATCAATTTGGAGTTTACATGGTAGGCTATTTCTGTAACGTAAGGTTTTTTTTCAAACACGTTATAAAAAAATTTTATGAGCAGAAATGATTCCATGTTGTCAGGCATCCCCACTATTTTATTTTGGTTATAATTTATTAATTCCTGGACTATTTGCGTAACGTTTTACATATTCTTTGTCAGCAAGCCCTAAGGAACCCAAATATCCAAATTTAAAAGAGCTACGTGGCTGCGTTCAAAATATGCAATTCCTTCTACCTCCTGTTTCGAAGATGTGCTGTCTGGGTACTGTAATGTTTTCAAACGTAAACCCATATAATGTTATCTTTCCTAATAAGCGTTTTTTGTGATTTTAAAACCTAACTCTGGGAAGGGTAGTGAATTTATCACTGTCCGTCCGAAAAAGTTAGTGCATGTAGCCTAACACGCGTGATAGTAGTAATTGTGTATCGCGCGACGCGTGTTTAATTTTGCATGCGTTCCTGATTTCATTCGCCCCTCTCTCTCTTTCTATTTGAGTCCATCTGTTCGTTCGTTTTGGTAACGTAATATAATTAATGTTAGGATTAATTTAGGTCATTACGCAGGGTGCCTCTCAATGTTTTTCCAAGAAATACAATTTGCAGACGAAGCAGAAAACAAGGGGGATTTCGAGTACCTTCTTTGTGACAGCACTGTTATTTTACCATTGCTCTTTTCTTTATTAATTTTATTTGTTAGGCTTCATATTTACCTAATAATTTATATATGTGGATTAGAATATTCCACGACAATAAGTTTATAAGATGATTAGGAAACATGAATGAATTATTTATTTTTTGTATGTCCACATGTTCAAACCTTTGAACCCAGATAGACTAATGTTCAAACTCATCATCTATCCACCCATTAGGTGACTGCATGGTTCCTCAAGCATTTTCCAGCGCAACCTGTCACTAAAGGAAGGCTGAAGCACAGAGTGCTCAAAGTCCTGCAAACTGCGCAGCATTTTCTAACTGACGGCGATGATCATGAGCTGCAACTAATTTAGCAAATGATGTAGATTTTGACGAGCTTCCTGAGCTACTCTCATCAATCAACTTGACTAGGAAAAACCTTTTGTCCAGTCCTGCTGACTACGAACCACCCCTTGACTTTGTGATGACCAATTCCATATCCACTCATCTCCGTTCGACATTAAATATGTGGAAACACGACAAAACAGCGTTGTGGTTGAAGAAGCAGAGTTGTGTAAAAAAATGTTGAGTTATATAACACAATCATAAGCCAAGGGGGTCGGTGCACCACAAAGGAGGATGTGGATCAAATTTGTAAAGGACGAAATGCCCTTAGAAATCTTAAGGCTCAGTTAAGATACAGAAAATTAATATTGAATGATAAGGACATTAAACTATCGGGAAATATCAAAGAATTGTATTTTGGACTTCTGAAGCTTTTAGGTTTTGAGGCTTCGTTGCCCTCTCGCAGGGAAAGAGTGTGCCATGATCATTCTCCTGCAGTTTAAAAATGTCTTTTTAAATGCTAGTAACCAGTTGTTTTAACAAAAAATAGCGTTTAGATGTTGTTAATTATTGTTTAGATGTTGTTAATTATTGCCTACAAATGATTTTTTTTTAATGACATATGGACAGCATCTTTAACAAAAAAAATTTTCTTCATTTTCACATTTTTTTCTTCCCTTGCGACAAATTGGCCTCTGGACACATTTTTAAAAATATACAAGAACAAACAGATGTTCAAATCCTCTGAAAAAAATTGAGATGTATTTGTGTAGTATGAAAACTAATATGTACAAATTTAAAGCTTGTACCTTTTATACTTTTTGAAATATGATGATGTGAATATTGACTTTCATGCAAAAAACTATATTTTTCGGTAATGTGCTTTGCAGATTTGCAATCTTTGGTCTCAAATATATTGATAATTATTCATGATGTAGCCCTATAGTTTTCTTTTTGTGATCAGTATATTGCAGACTGTATGCTGTTTGTCAGAGAAAGCTGTAAGATTATATTTAAGAAGACGGCAGTGCTCTGAAGTTGGTGTGATGTAACTTTTTCAATTTTGCGAAGTCCCCACACTTTTAAAAATGCTATAACTTTTTTATTTGTTGTCCTATTTAAAAAAAAATAAAGTACCACATTTCATGGTTTCCCAAGGGCTTCCAAACTACATTGTTTTCTCTGGTGTTTCTGTGCAAACAAAAATCACTTTGTGGTACCTTATACCGGTATATATGACATAACAAAATTGCACAAGAGAATTTAGTAACTTGAGTCAATGTCCATACTAGTCTTTTTCATCATCTACAGCTTGTTAATATTTGGTTGGGTGCTATTTTCTTTGTGAGATGCACTTAACTCGTGGATAGGCTCCTGGTCCTCGAAGACACAATGCTGAGGCCAGATAGCAGTGATGGTCCACTGGTTCTCGAGTTATGTACACAGCTTGAGGTGAATATGGCTCCTGGTCTAAAGAAGTCATTTAGCAGTAGTGGTCAACGGATTGAACTGATTACACTCCTGGTCCTAAGACACAGTGTTGAGGCCAGGTATTATCACGTGAATGTTGTTGATTTTAGGACCTTGCACAAACCATTGTATTTTGTTTTGTTGCTTGGGATACCCAGTTTAACCCCATATGGGTTCTAATTTGGGTATATAGTGTTCCTTTTCCATATAGTACCTTACGTGACGTCATATGGGTCACCACCCCTTACGCTGGATAAACAAGGCGAGTTCCACGAAGCAGTTGGCAGGAGATATGCTAGACTCGCCTAAAGCCACGAAGAGATCAAACAAAAAGATATATCAAGGAAAAGGCTACCCAGACAAGACAGACTCTCAGCTGAAATTTACAAAAGAAATATCCGCATCTTAGGATCTGTCCTACTCAAAGTGATTTAAGAATGGCTGCGGTGAGGGGATTTCCTCTTAGCATGTTTAAGTTTTTAGATTTCTCCCTACCAGTTTTTAGTAGTCAATTCTGAGAATGCTTCATTTCTTGTGTGGTGATAAATAGGCACGTGGAACGTCAGGACTATAAATAGAACAGAGAAACTAGATTTTATTAGATAACTTAATTTTAGAGGCAAACAATATTATTCTCTCCCTGTGTAGTTCATGGGGGTCTAGGAAGAGGCAAAGACAAATACAGGGCTACTGTACCCTTAGGTATGTTGTAGCAGGTGACTAATATGAGTTTGTGCATGGGGCTGGCAAAATCATCATATAAAACACATCACCACATAAACCACCGCTGCGACAGCATTTGAATGCTTTGTGCAGGCTTCGTGCAAGGGGACAGCTACAGTGGTTGCTTCATGCTCCGTAAGGAGAATAATGATGGTTATGATGATGATCATTATGGTTATGATGATGATGGTTATGATGATTATGATTATGATGATGATAATTATGGTTAAGTTGATGATGGTTGTGATGATGATGGTGATTATGGTTATGGTGATGTTTATGATGATGATGATTATGGTTATTATAATAATAATTATGGTTTGATGATGATGATGATTAAACTAGATATACTGCAATGGGAGTGGCAGAGACAAAACTGGCAGACGCTATGTACATAATAAGAAAAAAAAAGTGTACACATATGCTCAAGAGGAGACAAACATGAACGTTGAGTAGTGTCGCGCTTAGTTAGGTTTTAAAGTTATGTAAGTCCCGCCTGAGTATAGGGGATGGTGATAAGTACGTGAGAAGTAAAGGTGTAAGTGTAAGAAATAGATTTTCACGAGTGGATAGTTTAAGGAGAAGATCTGCCTCTGGACTGAGTAGCTTCTCGAGTCCAGCCTATCTATACGACTATAATTTAGTATAAGACAATCTTGCACCTCCTTATATTGAGAAATATAAGTTACACTAACCACACACACACACACAGCTATGTGACAACAAGACACACAAACGTGAAAAAAACTATGGTAAATTTGGGTATGGGTCTGACCAACACACAAAGTTTAGTTCGTTTGTTGTTTATTATCATTAAACTTTACAACATCGAATATCTAAAAGAAAGATCAAATACATCAGAATTACATATATAGAAAAACTAACAGACTACCTATGCCCTACCCCTTTATTGAGAAGATAAGAACCCCACAGGTTAATAACCCCAAAGGTTAAAGGTTTAGCACTAGATTACAGTATAAACAGTAAAGAAAGAACACAGTTGTCACTAAACGTTATCCAATAAAATTAAACAGTAGTCAAACAGGGTGCAGAGGTTACAATGTTTCCTGTACTAAAGAAAAATATTTTACTCTCTCTCTCTCTCTCTCTCTCTCTCTCTCTCTCTGTCATACGTGGCCACACAATCTCGCTTCTTACCCTATTCTTGGTGAAACAATCTGTTGGACGTAAAAATCCATGAGTATGTATATCTTCTTCTTCCTCTTCCTCGTTCGTCTTGAAAAGGACGTTGGTTGCGTTGTGTCTGATACGCCGGAGCTGTGATATCTGCACCTTTCGGTCGACACATCCGACTTCAGCACGGCATTTTTGGGACCGGGTTTGCCTTCCCTCTGCGATCCCTATTCTCTCAGCCAGACTGCAGTGATGCAGCCTGTTTCCAGGACCACCACGTGGAGGTGGAGTAGGGTTTTGGCCAGCTCTGGTTCGCTGACCCTGATGCATGCAGTCAAGCTATGGGTCGCTGACTGCATTCTCTATTGCTGCATCTTTGGGTCCCGAGTATGTATATAAGGTCCAAAGTATGTATCTTCCGAATTGGGCCCCAGTCCCTCCACTAATAATTAAATGTTAAGAGGAACGCCTAATTTGGTGATTGATTCCTGGATAAACAATGTCCCCTTGAATAGTTAATGCCGAGACTCTCTAACATCTGGTGTTCACAGTAAACAGTAGGAAAACATCTGATTGCTAAAAAAACTTAATTATTGTTGCTTGATGATAATGGTAAATCCTATCGGCTGGCTCTGGTGAGTGCCGATTCTGAAATAGCTTAACTCTTCTGAATAAGAAAAAATCCACTTGGATACGACTATCAAAAGTCGGGAGAATTGTTATATCTTTCACACCCCAGTGGGCTGATAAAAATGCAAAAGTTATGTCTGGGTATTTGTAAGTCCAGTTAAAATTTACTATTAAAATGTTCGTTGGTCTCTGTGGCCGGTCCTGTTCCCAACAACTTGAACTTGCTGGACGAAAACGATCTCTCATCCTCTCCGTCAGTCCTGATTAAAATATTTGAAAAAAAGGCACATGGTGTCTCTAGCCTATTTCTATCTGGTCAGTTATTATTTAATTTATCCATATGCGCACTTTAACAAATATCGCCTGTCATTAGTAACTACCAGATTGTCGGCGTCTGTTTATTAAGTCGCATGATATTTAAACAACAGTCACTTGCTAAATTACACAAAATGAAATAAACGTGAATTCTATTCCGTCAATTATCCTATCCGTCGCGCCTAGTGTATTAATTAGTCAACTAAACGTCTCTTTCTGTGTGATGAAGCGAGTGATAAAATTATCATTAGACTGCACAACTGGTACACAAATAGCTACACGTTATTTTCCACTGGTTCTAACATCTAAAAAATCACAGTGAATTTAAGACAATAAACCTTTAACACTTTAATACGCTTAAGCACAAATTTATATTACCAGAAATCCAAAATGAAATCACCACGGAACTATTAACACATCTATTCCCAATGGTTCTAGATACCGTGTTTAGACTCTCTGAAAAACTCTGAACGACAACTGATAACTGATTTGGGAAAGACGCAGTTTATATACCATCATGTTATAATGATCTCTAGAGGATGTTAAATTTCACACTCTGTGTAGCAGAGAAATCTCAAACTACGTTTCCCCCCGATAAAGGGTTTCCACGGTCTCTCTGTTCGGCGTTGCTAACCGAAACAAAGGCTTAAACCGTGAAACGGGCTTTCTTCTGAGATTTTCCCCCGTTTCTGGAGATCAAACGTTTGTCTCCCACTGAATGTATGAACATGAAAGGATCCCTCGGGGAAAATATTTGCCCGCGCGATTCACTACACAGAGGTTCGGTGTTTTCCACGTGCATCGGTCTGATATCTGATGATTGGCAGATCTGCTCGCGTGGGAAACTCAGGTAAACAACACAGATTAGCTCCCCGTTATTGCTGACAGGTCGCGGAAGTAGGTAACATGTCTGTTTGTTTACGTCTGAAGAAAAAGAGGCGTGGATTAAATATGAGTAAAGCAGGCTGTCAAGTGCTTGACTTTGCGAACGAATCATAGTACTACGTGGTCACGGAAGGCTGTCGGATACTGTAGGCTATATTTCCATTATACGTCACAAGAATAATATTGTTTTGAGAAAAATTAATAAAATATTACTTACTTACTTAGTCATTCTTCTTCTACTGTGATATGTAGAGGTTCGGAAAGAAAACTATGCTGACATTCACAGGAAGAAAAAGTATGCATGATTTGTTTTTGGTTTTTTTAATTTTACGGTAGCTTTAGTTTTGCCCTCTTCCTTTATCCTACTTACTTAGTCGTTCCTCTTCTACCCTGGGGGTGTAGAAGTTTAGAAGAGAGGGCTCATACTATCCTATCGGCTGTCTTCATCCTGGCCTGGTTCCAATCTAGTCCTCGGTCCTCCCAGCGGACTCTGGGTCGTCCTGGAGGTCTGGATTCCTGGCTCTTAGTTTCCCACACTTGTCGTGGTAGGTTATCTTCTCCCATTCTGCAGACATGGCCAAACCATCTTAATTGGGACTGTTCTACTTCGGTCTGCAGGGGTTGGGTTTTTAAGCCACGACGTATCGTCTAGGTGCGGACTACGTCTCTTCTTGTTACTTCAACCACCTTTCTCAGATACCTCATTTGTGAGGTTTGGATCTGGCTTTTGTGGGTTTAAAAAAATATATACTGGAACAATATGAATGGGGAAACTAGATACTCCGTTATAGAATGTTTTTGAAAATAGGAGCTAAACCATTTAACAAACATATGCATCAACCAAAGAACACAGCGAACAGGAAATAAAAAAATATGCAATGAAGAATTAAAACAGATACTTAAACCATTATAACCTACACATGTGCTAATAGTTAAAGGAAGAAAGAAGAAAATAAGTGGGACATATGGATTGAGGAAAAGAAACGACAGACTAGACAGCCTTATGCAATGATGTAAAGAAAATCAGCTGATTACATATCGCACATTTCTTTAAACAACGTTCGAGGAAACTACACGCATCATGATCAAATACTGGTTTTAAAATAGTGCAAAGTAGGAACTAATATTAACCCCCTTCAGTCCTAACTGACTACGGAAATACGCCACTGACGATATAGCCATCTGCTGTTTTTTTTTTTCTGGTGTGTTCTTTTATTTTCTTCTTGTTTTCAGAGCTTTTCACCCCATCTGATGTGGCGCCGTAAGGAGCACCGCCACTTGCTGCAATCGGCTGCTTCTTCCTCCCAGATTGCTGAATTTATGTCTAGTGCCTTCGTGTCTCTCTTGCACACAACTTTGAATCTCAGCTGTGGATTCCAAGATGTGCAAGAAAGACCAAAAAAAAAAAGGAACAACTCACCATATATCATCATTTTCATTTACGCTCCCTACTGAACACTGGAGCCACCACTGCAGCTGGTACCCTTGCAGGAAGCCTGCATCAAGCAGTCACGTGCTCTTGCAGCATCGATTTCTGTGGCTATTTGTTTTGTATGATGAGGTTGCCAGCCCATGCAAACCTCAAATTAGTCAGTGTGCCTGAGTGTGGAGTGATTCTTTCATTTATTTGTCTCTTCGGAGACCACTGGGAACTAAACGGGAACTATTTTTTTTAAAAATAGGTCGAGTGCTTACTGTTCCCTTGCCCACGTGTATTTAATGTATACACATTTAAAGGAACAAAAAAATTAAAACAGATGAGCGAAATAATTATTTTCATCTCATTGATGAACGTTGAGCCAGAAGTGCAGTCGGTCCTCTTGCAAGAAACCTGCACCAAGCTTTTACATGTTCATGCAGCGATTGTACTTACTTAGTCGTTCCTCTTCTACCCTGGGGTGTAGAGGTTTGCCAGAGAGAACGCCATACTATCCCGTCAGCTGTCTTCCTCCTGACCTGGTTCCAGTCTAGTCCTCGGTCCTTCCGAGTTTGTCTACTTTTGTGCTCCCAGCGAACATGGCTAGTTAGAATTTGCCAACGCTGAGTCGATGCAGAGAAATAATTATAGATCTGTTGAACGAAACTGAAGAAAAAAATTGCTTCCAGACAACACTTTGTAGCATCATTGACTATCAAGTTTAACTTAAGGAATGTGCGTTGCACGTCACAAAAAAGGCACGTGGGTTTATGCCCAGGACTCTCTTTTGTGCGGAATTTTCTTTGCCTCTTATGTTACTACCATTATCATAACTTTGACCACGCAGATTCTGAATTGTAATCCCATTTGCTCAAGCTGTCCAAGAAAATTTTATGTTATAAAGGCACCTGTAGTCTCCTTTAGTGGAACAAATCCCTAAGAAATGTTCTCTTATGATAACCTCTGGCTCAGACATCTCATTATCTGATGGTCTGATTACATCAACAAAACGTACAGTCATTGTCATTTGTTCAATATTACTAACATGAGATGTGCAGTCCACAGTAATTTAGTAGTATTTGTCTGAGTTTACACGTGCTAAAATTTTCTGCTTCATAGCACCTGCTATAAATTGTATAAGCTCATTTTGAATATCTTTTCATAGGTAGTGAACCATTGTTTCTTGATCTTCAACTCTGCGCAAATGGCCATACATGATAGGAACGAAAACGGGCTACATATTCTACAAACTTTAAAAACTATTTCCATTGCTTGCGCAGTACAACTGAAAAGTTGTAACACGGAATGTCAAGTTTTGCCAGCCCAGAACTCTGACCAAAGCAATCAAGCGTTCCAAGATTTGTAGCCACTATTGTTCTTCATGCCTAATTTTCTGCTGTCATCAATTGTTTTTCCTTTCGATAAGCTCAATTAAAGTTCTCTCTAGGTCTGATCGTTTTCTAAATGGTCAGTATTCCTCTCATGTGAAGACAGAGTTGCTCCAGTGTACTTCCAGTCTTTTGAATCTGTTTCTGCAACATTTTTTTTTCTGAACAACTTACGGCACAAACAAATAACCGCTTATATCAACCACTGACGGCCTACTTCTTCACCGTTTGCTAGTCCCCTCTTGTAGTGCACAGGAAAAAATATTTTTTGTTCAGTCTTTGGGACAATTCTATGACACAACCTTCAGTGGTCCATGTTGTATTATAAGCTGTCACGAATCATCACTGCAGTTAGAGCCAGTTAGCAGGGTCACTGTAATTCAAGTCAGGCACATTACCATCTTCCCAGACTTTGTAGTGCTCTCATTTTTCTTGACATCCTATTTTTCCTCTATGTGTTTTCCGTAAATATTTCCAATTTATGATACTTCTGTCTGAGAGTTTATATCATTAATAATAGGACCACCACATTCAGCTCCCACAGTGCTAGTTTCAACAAGAGTACAGTCATATTCGTGTACTTCAATTGCTTTCTGCACACGAAGGTATTTCAGGAAGAACCCACCGTTCTTTGCTTGCTCCTTAGCTTTTAATGCCTTTTGTTTGTGATACTGAGTTCCAGGTGGTCTGTTTTTTTTTTAATCAGCCATAATTCACTAGAAAAATGAATACATTTTCTACATAAGATTAAGATGTGACTAAGACTAAAAATTAAGAGCATTTTCTATTTTCACGTTTTTATATGTGTGTGTGTGTATATATATAATATATGCACAAAACTCATCATCACTATCACTAGGTACTCCAAACTGAATTTTTAAATTACCTATTTCTGTTAATAACATATGTAGATGGGTAGGTCTTTTTATTCTAATCATTTTGGTACCAAATTTAGTTCCCTAAGTGAATTTGTTCAAAAGTTAAGCAATTTCGAATATTTGAAAAATTGGGTATGTTGCGTAACTTGTCAAAATGCCAACTTTGAGTGGTAATAAATTTAAAAAGTTACAAACCCACACTGATAACACTTTGTAAAGCACACTCTCGTGTGAAAACAGACAAGAAACTCAGTTTTTTTCATGAATGTCAAATAATAAAAAGTTCATATTTTATTAGCTTAAAAAATGCTCGAGGCCCAATTTTTGCAAAAATGACCAAGTAAGTTAAAAACTAACAAACATTGTCATTTTTTAAAACAACTCATAAAAAAAATCAACAATTGCATCAATAGTGATAGAAATTACACCAAGTTATCAGGAAATTCAAGCTCTTTAACAACAAACATCAATATACTAAAAACACAAAATACCTCTCAACATGACTGCTAAATGGAGCGATCTGCGAAAAAAATTGAAATTTCATTGAATTTTTAAAAATCATTAAAAATGTACAGTAACAACATGTGTGAGTATATGAGTATAATAACAAGTGTACAAAGATCAAAATTATATCAATTTTTCAGGATTTGTATGCTCTAACATGGAAAATATACTTTAAATGTTCAGCCCTGCCATAATAATAAGTATTATGATTATAGCAAACAGTCCATTTCATACATAAAAAATACAATCTTTTCTAGCCTTCTTAAAGGTCCTTAGGATGATTTGTCGCAAACGATCTTTGTCCATGAGTTTGCCCTGGGTATAAATGATGCAACCATTCCACAGCCTGAAAAAAAAAGAATACAGTATAACATTATCTTTGATTACCGGTATTTTCATTTTTCAGTAAATCTGAACTTAGCTAACAATGTTGATGTTGTTGTTGAACTAGGACTGCCGAGCTTCTCGCTCTTTAGCAGCCAATTCCAAGTTGAAGACTCCTTGGTATTATCTACACTCTATATCTAAGCTTGTCCTGTGGCTTTTCTGCCATTCCAATAGTGTTGAGTTGAAGTCATGAGCTCCTGAATTATGACTGGTATCTAGTTTTTATTCACCAACTTAGATTGCTACATTTCATACCTTTCTCTGTGGGCCCTGTCACATAGGTTTTATGATCATTAAATTGCCTATATTCTCTTCTTTTTCTTTCACCCGTTTCCCCTATATATTGTCGCTCTTTACCTTTTTCCTGTGTTTTTCGCATTCGTTCGTTTGCGACTATATACATTACTAGTTTCCCATTCTAACGTTTACCTGTTTCTTTTCTCAAAACTGAGAACGCAGTTATGACGTAACGCGTCAGCCCTACCCGAGACGCAGAGTGTTAGAATGCATTCCGTCAGACAGGGGAGCAGACAGCTGTCTACAGTTCGGCTGAGTTTCTGGTCCTGAAGTGTGAGAATTCACTCCGTCAGACATGAGGAGGAGACATTTGTCTGGTAGTTTGCATCTGACATGTAGTTTCCAAGATAGATTCTCAGGGTCAGGTGATATGACACTCACGCTCCACGGCCAGAGTTGGGTAAGGTGCGAGAAAGCAAAGTGTCAGTTATGGTTCTCAGGATGAGTTTCTCGGGGTAGGTGCAAAAACTGCCCCTGCAGTGCAGACTGGTTGTCTACATTTGCATCTGACACGTAGCGCTTCGGCCGTTTCTTAGACGGAGGTGTCAGAGACGCAAGGTGGCAGTTACGGCATGCGTTTAGGTGTTAAACGTAAGCGTGAAAGACGGGAAAGGGGAGAGTACTTCGTTTTTGCGAAATTAAACGTTTTACCTCTTTGTCTGGAAATGGATATTAACCAGAGTTTGAAACGTTCTTTTCATTCTCCAACTTGCAGTAGACAAAATCACTCGTGCTAGTGAATGAAGCTTGTATAGCGAAGTCATTAGTTTCTCGTCAAATTTTGCCGAGTTTCTGAATACCTATCTTGTGAATTATCCTAGTCGTCGTAAAACTGTAATTCTGTTTGGAGGTAAAATATCGTATATAATATCTAGTATTTTGTGAAGTGTTTAAAGTGATAATCGCTTATTTTATTTCACTAGTTAGATTTGGTGCAGAGCGCTTAATACACAAGTCTGTATTATTTTCTAGTGACGTGTGTCAGTGGAAAGCAGAATAAATTATAATTTCTAGCTTAAACAACAATGTGCTATAATGAATTTAATTTTACTGCTAAAATATCAGACGAGAACAATTTTTTCTAAACTAACTTATAAATGCTAGAAGCCTCATGAGTGTTGACGGAATACGCATGTATTCCTAATTCATGAGGATAGATGATTTTTATATATAACTTATTTCACAGGAAAGTTTAAATGATAAGACAAGCTACGCTTGCAGTTTAAATTATCAGTTATTGTATGTATAATTATTTGATATGTGTTCTTTCCATTTTATATAGTGAAACTGTGGTACCCAAACTTTGCCAGCGTTTGATTAAAAGAGATAAACCTGTGAAGAAAACAACAAACATTCTTACCTTAAAGATTTGATGTATAACTTTTTCAAGAACTTTAAGAGGTTAAAGAAGTAACGGGTCATCGAGCCTGATTTGATTCTTCCTGAGAAAACTCTAGTCATTTTTCCGCCTTGGTGGCAAGTAACATATTTCACCCAGTAAATTTCCCGACACTGTTGACAAGTGGTGGTGTTACCAACTAAATTCCTATATTGAGAAAAGGTGCCGACCTGACATTCCTCATTCGTTTGAAATCTAAGATGTTGACACTGTGCTAGCTATAAACGCTCGCGCCTGGACCAATTTTATGTGACTTAAAACAGACATTCAAAACAATAGTATTCCCAAGAGAACGGTCCCGGAAGTAGTGAATTCAACCCGTCTTTTTGGACCTGGGGTTTTCTTGGCCAAGATTACCATTGAAGATTCTGTATGGGCAAGTCCTAAAAATATTTTTTGTTGTTGTTGAAAAAATGCACGTGATCACAGCTGAATGAATAGAGTGAAATGCAGGACTGAGCGATCCCCTTATGGTGGTATTTTGACACCCATTCATTTTTTGCTGTCATAACATTTCTTTATGCAAGGTATTGCTAACTATATATCTATATATTCCCTTATACTAGATCAGAGTATCCAGTCTGTTCATACCTTAAAGGGGGAAGAATTTTAGACTAAATCATATGTATCTGTGACTCTTTGGGCTATCACTTTCTTCTAACGGGACTGTGGGCTATACATTGAGGGAAGGATCATACCAACGGGTCTATCATTCTGGTAGCATTTCTGATTTTTGTTTATGATTTTTTTTTTGTATATGCTTGATGTGATTTGATATGTTGTGAGAGAAGTTTAGTCTTGATAAATAAACTACTCATAAAATTTATTCCAGCGTGTCGGTCAGTTCGTTTTCCCAAACTATTCATATAATCACTGTCATAGTTTTTCCCACGTCTGTACGTCTAACTGTCGTCTTATGTGTGTATGTATGTGAGTGGATATATATATATTTCATGTATATGTGTGTAGACTGTCTGACTCAATCTAAATCTGTCGTAGAAGATAGGTGAAAGAGAGAAGATTTTCTTGATTTCAGAGACAGCCTCTACCACATTTCTACCATCTCACTCGTGAAAAATCTATTGCTATTACTACTTCTCACTGTGACTATCACTTATTCTAATCTATTCAGAAGGGACCAACCCAAGTCTTAATTCTCCTATCAAAAATCTACGACAGGCCCTGACTTCTCTCCATAAGGTGACACAACTGCACAACAACTCTGTTTGTCAGTGGTGGATCTGTGACATCTGGGCGTCTACCTTTGCCAGACCGAAGAAATCGATTTTCCAAGGATTTGTAAACATCATCCACTAAAACATAAAAAAATGTACAACTATAAGAAGTTTCTGTAGTGTTATATTACACAAGAAAGGTTTATACTAAACTTATTCTTTCTAGGACAGAAGTTTGCAACGGATGGTTGAGTCCAAGTTAGTAGCCTACAAAATGATTTTTTGTGAAATATAGACAATATCTTCCCAACAATTTTTTTTTTTTTGCATTTTCGCATATTTTTTTTCTTCCCATGCGACAAATTGGCCTATGGACAATTTTTAAAAAATGATAAAGAACAAACGTGTTCAAATCCTCTGAAAAAAATTGGGATGTATCTGTTTAGTATGCAAATTAATGTGTACAAATTTTAAGCTTGTACCTTTTATACTTTTTGAAATATGATGTTGTGAAAATTGACTTTCATGCAAAAAACGACATTTTTCAGTAATGTGTTTTGCAGATTTGCAGTTACTGTATTAGTCTCAGATATAGGCTTTTGATATTTTTCATAATTTAGTCCTGTTATTTTCTTTGTGTGATCAGTATATTGCAGACTGTATGCTGTTTGTCAGAGAAGGTTGTAAAATAATATTTAAGAAGACGGGCGTGCTTTGAAGTTGGTGTTAGGCTTATGTAACTTTTTCAACTTTGCGAAAATATTTTAAGTCCCCACACTTTTAAAAATGCCATAACTTTTTTATTTGTTGTCCAATTTTTAAAATTAAAGTACCAAATTTCATGGTTTCCCAGGGGCTTCCAAACTGCATTGTTTTCTCTGGTGTTTCTTTGCAAACAAAAGTCACTTAGTGATACTTATTTTATAGACCTAGGCACTTGCGGAAAGGTAACGTCGGCCATTTTGTGTCGATCGGTAAACTAGACTGAAATACCTAATTTTGAAAGACCCTAGCTCGAGCCAGAGGCTAAAAACACATAAGTTCCAAATTGCGGCACCCATAAAAACTTAGGAACTGGGTGATTTAATAAGTATCATCTCTTAAAAACTCGCCTAATTAAATAGGGAAGGTTCAAAACACCAACATTGAATTCACCCAGTTCACGTCGCATCTTACGACTGCAGGTGAAGCACTCAATGTAGTTTTTAAAAAACAAATTAGTACGTAATGAAATTACTTCCAAAAGACAGAATATATTCTTACCAATACATTAGTGTAAAATTAGCGTTGGATTCGACTCAGTCATGATAAATTTTCCTTCTCACGTTGGTCCGATGTTAGCGGGAAACCCAGTAGCCGGATGACTTCAGTGTCTAGAGCAGAGGTGGCCAAACTACGACCCGCGGGCCAGATCCGGCCCGCCAACCAGTTTTGACCGGCCCACCAACCTGTTTTGGCCGGCCTCTTATTGTTGATTGAAAATTACTGTATCCTCCGACCACTGTGCTAAAAAAAAATATTACAAAATAGCACGCACAGGCACCAGAAACAAAACCAAAAAGACCCAAAATGTACGATTAACATCTCCCCACCTCCCACAACACCCCCAACTCTCTCTCTCTCTCTCTCTCTCTCTCTCTCTCTCTCTCTCTCTCTCTCTCTATCATACCAATTGAGCGCTACTAGATAGTGCCGACAAAACGGAAATGATAACGTCAAATCTCTGATCGTGCACGTGGACAGTCGAAGACAGTGTCGGTACCTACTTTGATAATGAGAAACTGAAAGCAATGACAGATCTTTTCTGCGGTCGGAAGTCTCTGAGATCCGATGATGTTGCTTTGTCTTTAGCATCGGTATGGGAAAGTGATTGTGGGAGTGGGGGTGGATGGTAGGTACATTTCTATAGGAAGGAGTTGAGGTGCACAGTTGGTCTTGTGAAGTTTGTTAAGTATAAATCAGCCTGTGACACTTCTGGGCTTGTAGCTGTTGTACACGTTTTCATGTATAACAGAAAGCTTGTGATTGAACAACTCAAGAAAAAACTGAATCCGCAAAAGAGTATATTTAGTCATGTAAATAAGATTCAGGAATCATCGCTCATGGCGTCCTATGTGATTAGTTATGAGCTTGCAAAAGCAAAAAAGCCGTTTATTGATGGAGAGTTTGTGAAAAAGTGTGCAGTTCAAATGGCAGAAGCGGTAAATGAAGAAAAAGTAGTAAAAGAATTTCAAAATGTACCTCTTTCAAAACAAACCGTAGCTAGGAGAAGAGAAGATATTAGTTTGCATTTGTCCGAGAACTTGAAATCTTTAATTGAAAATTGTCCATACTTTTCACTGGCGATTGATGAAAGTATAGACATCACAGACACTAGCCAGCTTCTTATTTTTGTTAAAGTGATCCAGGAAGACTTTATTGTTTCTGAAGAATTACTGAAAGTTTGCTCTTTGCATGGTACAAGTAAAGGGGGTGACATATTTTCTGCAGTTCAAAATGCCATGGAAGAATATGGTGGGTTTGAAAAATTGTCTGCTGTGTGTACCGATGGTTGCAAGGCTATGGTTGGGAAAAATACTGGTTTTGTTGGACTTTTGAAGCAAAATAAAATTGACGTGCCTACATTACATTGCATAGTTCACCAAGAGGCCCTTTGTGCAAAATCCATAAACCTAAATGACACTATGGCTACTGTAGTGAAAATAACGAATTTGATCAGAGGAGGACACAGCTCTCTAACTCACAGGAAGTTCCTTGCATTTTTAGAAGAAGGGGATTCTGTTTACGGTGATCTCCTGCTTCATGCTGAGGTGAGATGGCTTAGTCGAGGAAAATGTTTAATAAGATTTTGTGAACTGAAGGATGAAATATTTGACTTCCTGCGAGACAACTTACCATGTTCAATTGATCTTCAAAATAAACTCAAAGATATTCATTTCATTCAGCACTTGGCATTTCTCACAGATATAACACAACATTTGAATGTACTGAATTTGCAGTTACAAGGAAAAAGGCAAACAATTTTTCAAATGATGGGCTATGTTGATGGCTTCAAAAAGAAACTGAGCCTATTTAGTCTGTCTTTGCAAAAGAATGACCTGTTTCATTTTCCTTGTTGTAAACAGCTGTCTGAGAGAGAGAGAGTGTTAACTTCAGGAGGTACACAGATGACATTGAACAGCTGATTTCTGAGTTTGATCGTCGATTTCAAGATTTTGAGATGTTTCGTCCACAAATGGAACTTTTTAAAAACCTATTCAAGTGCACAGTGGAGTCTCAGCCAGCAGAACTACAATTACAGTTATGTGAACTCCAATGTGACCCATTCATCAACACAACAGAAGCATCTGGAGCTGATTTGTGGAAATTACTACCAAAAGAACGTTACCCACTTCTGAGAAAATGGGCCCTAAAAGTGTGCTCTATATTTGGTAGCACATATCTTTGTGAGACAACATTTTCTGCCATGACGCTTATCAAATCCAAGACCAGAAACAGATTAACTGACTCTGTATTATCCCATGTTCTCAGAATTGCTACGTCACAAATGGAAGTAGACTTCAAATCACTGGTGAAAAGTTTTGATAAGCTACACTCTTCACAATGAAATAACACACAAATGTATGTTTGAAATAAATAATTACATGTCGTATTACAAAACAAATTAAAACAACAGATTCATTATTTTTTTTTTTTAACAGTAATGTCAGTCCGAAGACTGGTATACATGTCTTGGCAGATGTGCAGTACAGTAGTTTGCCGTTGCTTTCTGTACGTGGTTCATTATATATGTAAAACTAAATCTCAGAACGTTATTTTTAAAGGATTTTATAGGTCTGGCCCTCTGGTGTTACCCTTTACCATAATCTGGCACTCGGCCAACCTTAGCGTGGCCACCACTGGTCTAGAGTAACTAGCGGGAATGTGTGCGCGTTTGCACGGACCGCAGTCCCTGGCTTCTCTGCGGTTCACTTTCATTTTTTGGAAATTATGTAGGAAAATGGTGCTGCTCTTTATATTGACATAGGACACATTAAAATCGACCATTTTCCATGGAAAATATAGCTTTTTGTCATAAAATCGCAAATTTTACAATCTTATCATTGTTCTATAAACATGTCCTAGGCACGGATTGAAAGAGCATTCACTGCTGAACAATATCAGGGCCCTACCCGACAACAAAGTGATCAACATCCTCGAGGTGATAACTGGACGGAGAGGTATCGCCAAAGTAGGGAGGCACGAAAAGGGAGTAGTGCTTTCTCTCAACAACACAGACAAAACAACCTCGCTGATGATCGAACTGGAATCCGGTCCAAAGGAAATCCAGTTGCCCCACCAAATAAAAGTGGTGGTGGAAAAGTACAAGACAACAAAGAAGTTGGTCATCAGAGGGGTGGATACCAGATGTTCCGAAGGCGAGGTCCACAGACGCCTTCAAGCTGAAAACGCAAATCTTAAAATCACGCAGGTCGAAAGGCTAAAAACCTGGGCCAAGAAAGATACCAACCTGATGATAGTTACGGTAGAAGGATCGACAAGACCCGAGAGACTGACGCTTCGAAACATCATCAACAAAAAGGACAGAACCATATATACCTCCGGTCATGCAGTGCTCTAACTGTCAACAGTTTTCAGACACCAAGAAAACATGCAGGAGAGACGCTGTCTGCCGATATTGCGCGGGAAACCACCAATATGGCGACTGCCCCAGGGCGAAGGAGGACCACAACTACAAATCAAATTAATGCAAACCGTACCTGTGCAAAACTGCCATGGAAACCACGGGGCAAGGTACCGAGGCTGCCCTGTGTTCCAGGAAACAAAGAGCATCTTGAAGGAGGCCGTGTCCAAAAACATCCCCTTCAAGGAGGCAAAACCACAGAGTGGCTGCGGATGGTGCAGAAAAAACAGCGCATAATAGATAGACGACAGTTACACAAGCTGACCGCTGAAGTAAAGAAATGAAACTACAGGTCGTAAACAGAAGCAAGCAGGCTCCCGAAGAACCAACCGACAGTGGTGAAGACGTAATAGATCTACAGAGCGTCAAAGATATGATGGAAGAAATGAAAAGAATCCAGCAGCAGATAAAAACAGATGTCAAGAGGCTGACAGAACTGAAGGAAGAAAACTCCACAATCCTCAAGAGAATTGAAACTGAGCGAAGAGCCATTGAGGAAATGACATCAAACACAAGAGCGACAAAAACAAACAAACAATCAGACGAGGAAGTCATCGAAAAAACACTTGAAAAACTCGAAAAAGCTATATTACAGATACAGGAAAGCAGGAATACAAGAGAAACAGAAACGAGGAAAGCAAAAACTAACAAAACGACACAAGACAGATAGGAAGGCAGGAAATGAACACCATGAACACACCACGGCCGACAAGCAACGAAGAGGAAACCAGACAACCAGCTAGTGGTCCTTTTCAGGACCAGTCCTTTTCAGGACTAACAGACGACTAGCACCGAAGAACCTAACACACAATATACCCCAATTATAACCAACTTTCAGGTTGAACAGGGTATTACAGCAACATAGTAGACGAAAACAACAACAACATTGCCACGCACTGCTGGCGATTTGAAAAGGGTAACCCCCTTCACCTTTGTCACGACCGCGGAACCCGTTTACACATACTTTTTAAACACTTTAAAAGACAAATTCATTCATAATACTTCAAACTATTTTTGCACCCATATAGACAATAAGAAAACAAGCTTTCTGTTGATACCAATTTTATTTAAATGCTATATGAAATAAAGTTGCACTCCTTGGCTGAAGTTATAGACAACATAAGAATTTTGAGCCGTATGCGGTAAAAACGGGCGGTTTGGGGTGTCTACTATCACTGGAAACTGTACTAAAAGTTACATACCCAGAGAATTACACAACATAATAACATTTTATATCATCAAAACAAAAATTAACATATAACTACCAAAGCAAAGAGGACTTATTAAAGAATAACAAAATACATAAACAAAATAGTCACCACAAGTGCTGAGTACAATAGTAAGATAAATTGCAAAACATTACAAAGCAGGGCATTCCCGATAGTAATACATGAGTTAATCTCAAGCGCTGTAAATAAACTGGGCCACAGGCCTAACGAAACAGTACAGTGTACGCCGCTCCATGATGACGTCATTACACCGAAAGCAAATTGTCAATAACTCCGTACCGTTCCGCTGGGCTACACAGAGGCAAAAGGCTAGAATTGCTGACAAAGCTCACAAAACACTCAGCATTCTGCAGTGGGGTACAGAGAAAGTGCATATGGCCGACGCCAGCTCCTTTCGTGGAAAAGCTTTACGGGGATTCAAATAGCCTCAAACTGACTACTGCTTTCTTTGAGAACATTCAAGTGGACGTCTGAGAGTGTACGAAGAAGAAGAATAAAAAATAAAAGTAAAATATTATAAACACAGGCTTTTAATGCACCAATCACCCAAAAATAATTTTTCAAGGAGTTTATAGCTTGCAGTAAAAATGTAACATCAAACTGACAAAAAGCCTGGGTCGCTGATTCTATATGAAATTACCTTCTGCTTTATACTTCATTAGACACCTATGGATAAAATATATGATGAGCGCTTAAGCGCTTAATTTTGCACAAAACAAATTCCAATGGTTTGTGCAATATCCTAAAATCGACAACAACTATATAAGAGATATTTTTCTTAGCCAAAGATATGACAAAATTTCAACAAGAAAAAGAAAACAACATGTAAAAAGGATAAATAAAAAACAGATATAGAAATGTTTCGTAAGATTTTATAATTAATGTATTGCTGGGATTTTTAACGATTAATTAATCGAATAATCAGTTTAACAAATTTTAATTGACAAAATTTAATTTTAATCGATTATTCCATTTTTAACAATGTTAAGGTTTTTTTTTTTTTTTGCTTAAATACGAAAGAATTTGTTACGTTAGAGGTGTGTGATACTGTATAGAGTTGGAAAGCATGGTCAATAATATTAAACTGTTTGGTTGTAACTGATCAGTATTTTGATTATATGTTTAGGATGTCTTATAAAACGAAAACAAAATAAAGTCATTAAAGATTTTTAAAAGAAATGTTATTTATGATTGTTTATAATTTATCTAATTGTTCGAAAATAACTCCGCCAATGCCGGTCCCAAGCCCGGATGAAAAAGGAGGAGGGCGGCCTGCATGGAGGCCGTAAGGAGGCAGCCCCTCCACCATGCAAAGGCACAACAGGCCAATCACCTGTTTGCTTTAAACCACGATTACGAGTAACACAAGAGAGAAAACCGGACTGATTCTAAAGGCGACGAACTGGAACGGACTACGGACTACGACTTATGGAACATGGAACACAAGAAGTATAAATGGGAAGAAGAGGAGCTGGTGGAAGAGATGAGGAAAGCAAAACTAGAAATCCTGGCTATAACGGAAACAAAGAAAAAAGGACAAGGAGTCATGGATCTCAATGGCAACACGCTGCTCTACAGTGGTGTACCCATATCCGAAAGAGCTAAAGGAGGCGTGGGTTGCATTGTGGCCCAAAATCAAAAATATAGTATCAAGGGGTGGAACTTTGTCTCAGAGCGCATTATGGTTGTGAAACTAAAAGAAGGAGAAACCATAGTCAACCTGGTCATAGTGTATGGGCCAAATGAGGATGAGAGAGCAGAGGTCAAGGAGGAATTCTTCGAGCTGCTTCAAAGGACAGTGGATGACTGCCTAGATGAAGTTATCATGCTCGGAGATTTTAATGCCAGAGTTGGAAATGACCATGCTAGATGGGGTGGAGTTATCGGAAGATATGGAGAAGACACTCTCAATGACAATGGAAAGCGACTCCTTAGATTCTGCAGTGAGCAGAATCTGATCATTACAAACACAAAGTTCCCCCATAAGCGCATACATGCATACACTAGATGTGAACCAACAAAGAATGAGAAGTCAGTGATTGACTATGCCATTGTTCGGAGAAGCTCATTCAAATATGTCCGAGATGCAAGAGTCTGGAGGGGCCAGAGATTGGAAGTGATCACTACCTGCTAACAATCAAACGAACAACTGAAAGAGTTGCTCAGCCTAGGAACTGCTCAACATCACGCAAGAAACCAAGTAAACGAGCAGGAGAAATGAGCATTAGGACCTACAAGCTGAGAGAGCCAGAAATTAAGACCAGATATCAGGGGCTTATTGCTGCAGCGGTGAACAACACAGAAGAACAACCTGATGACTTGGAAACCCTCTGGATTAAATTCAAGGATATCATAAAGACAGCTGCTGCAGAAGCATGTGGTGAAGTCCGACTTGGGAACCAGAGAAAGAGGACACCTTGGTGGACAGAGGAAGTCAAAGAGAAAATAAGAGAGAAGAAAATGGCATGGAAACAATACTTAGGAGCTAAAAACACAACAGGACAAATGGAAAAATATAGAGAATATGTGACACTCAGAACAGAAGTAAAGAACAAAGTGCTAGCAGCAAAACAGAAGTCCTGGGAAGAATTTGGAGAAAAGCTAGAAAAAGATGCACAAGAAAACCAGAAATTGTTCTATAAGACCCTAAAGAACATGAGGAAGGAAAAACAATGCCCTCTCAAATTTATAAAGGACAAGCAAGGCAAATTGCTTACTGCCCCGAAGGAAGTAATGGAAAGATGGAAAGAAGATTTCTCAGAACTCCTTGATGGTGAGCAAGGTCAAACATCAAAAATGATAACCACTAGCACAGAAGAGGAAACCAATGGTGATGAAGATGACATAAAGATGGAAGAACTGAAGGCAGCACTGGAGAAAATCAAGATGGGCAAAGCAGCAGGGCATGATGGTATAACACCAGAAATGGTTAAGTACATGGGAGCATCAGGCGACCTGTTACTCTTAAGGGTCCTACAGGCAGCATGGTGCAACAAGACCATACCAAAGGATTGGGAGATCGCCATAATAACACCAATTTTCAAAAAGGGTGACAATCGACAGTGTGGAAACCATAGAGGCATATCCCTTCTCAGTGTCCCTGGAAAAATCTACTCTAGAATCCTAGAGCAGAGACTCCGACGCCTAGCTGAGCCACAATTGGATGAGGTCCAGTGCGGATTCCGAGCAAACCGAAGTACTCAAGACCTAATCTTCACACTCAGACAGCTGAGTGAAAAGGCCCTTGAGTATAAGAGTGAGATCCATCTTTGTTTCATAGATCTGGAAAAGGCGTTTGACAGGGTCCCCTTGAGCAAAGTTTGGGACTGTTTGGCAAGGAAGAATATTCCAGCACCTCTGATTCATGCTATACAGAGCTTCTACAAGTCTTGCAGAAATTATGTGAGGACAGCAAACCATAAGTCAGAAGAGTTCAGGACCACCACTGGTGTAAGACAAGGTGATATCCTATCACCTTACCTCTTCATACTCCTTATGGACGATGTCATCAAGGCATGTAAGGAGAGAACAAGAAAGTATTCAGTGGGGTACTGGAAGATGAGACAGGTCTATATTTCGGAGCTGGCATTTTCTGATGATGTTGCCCTGATTGCTAAATCAGAGGCACATCTCCAATCCAACCTGCAAGTATGGAAGGAAGAGCTGGAGAAGAGAGGGGTGGTCATAAGCAGCTCTAAAACAAAATCCATGGTGATATCACGAGAAGAAAGAAGACATCAGATTAAGCTGGGAGAACAGGTCCTGGAGCAGGTCGACCACTTTAAAAATACCTCGAGCTATTATAGACCGAAAGGGAGGCATCAAAGAAGAGTTGGCCACTCGAAAAGCAGCAGCTGGGAGACTTTTTCAGGCCATAAATCGAGGATTCCTCAGCAAGAGAGAGGTTGGTAAGAAAACGAAGATGGCTGTATACCGCTCCACCTATGTCCCAGTCTTGACATATGGATGCGAGTCATGGGCAATGACTACAACCCATAAAAGCCAGATCCAAACCTCAGAAATGAGATATCTGAGGAAGGTGGTTGAAGTAACAAGAAGAGACATGGTACGCAACCAGACGATACGTCAAGGCCTAAAATGCCACCCCCTACAGACCCAAGTAGAACAGTCCCAACTAAGATGGTTTGGCCATGTCTGCAGAATGGGAGAAGATCGGCTACCACGACAAGCATGGGAAACAAAGAGCCAAGGATCCAGACCCCGAGGACGACCCAGAGTCCGCTGGGAGGACAACATTAGACAATCTTTGAAGGACCGAGGACTAGAATGGAACCAGGCCAGGAGGAAGACAGCCGATAGAATAGTCTGGCGCTCTCTCTTCCAAACCTCTACACCTCACGGTAGAAGGGGAACGACTAAGTAAGTAAGTTCGAAAATGATTGATCAATCTTTGATTAAAGAAACTTGATTAGATTTTTTAAAAATCAATCCCATCCCTAAATTAATTACATTCCATACAACTGTTGTAATATTTTTCTTAAAATAAAAAAAAAATATTAATTGTCTGTTGCATTTTTATATGGGTTAAAAAAAAACATCTGTATAAAACTGTGCCCCTCGAAGGTCGGTACCGCGTCCCTATGAGGTTTTGCGCCCTAGGGTGGCCGCCTTGTTGGCCTAATGATAGCTTCAGCTCTGGCTACCCTACAAGATGCCGCCAGGCGTGACGGCCACTGACTGCTCTGACAGTCAGCAGTTAAGGATACTATACTGTTCAAAAAAAAGAAACGCATAGCTATCCGAGGGCGCGTTTTTATGAGTTTGGAAGTAAAATTTGGTGCTAGGGTATATAAAAACCAGCCGAAAATTTTCTTTACAGTGTCAAATGCACGTGTTGACCTCAATTGCGTTCGTTTTTGTAATCGTTACAACGCAATGGTCAATAGTGTTTATGACGCAATTTTTGACCACAGCTCATGTTGCGCGCACGTGAAAGCAACAAAATTTGGGGTGAATACTATTCACTGACTACGCAACTGAAACCCTATAAAAGGATAACGCTACACACACAAAATTCAGTTCATTTTCAAGCAGACATTTATGGCGTCTCTATCGATAAATTTAAGGAACATTGTAATTGGCCGACTGCATGCAGGCGAAAGTCAAAGTCAGGTTGCCAAGCATCTAAACGTGCATCAAAGTACCATCGGTCGACTTTGGCACCGGTTCCAAGCCACTGGCTCAGTTGAAGACCGGCATCGCAGTGGACGACCCAGAGTGACAACAGCAGCGGAGGATCGCTTTATTCGGCTTCGTCACCTCAGAGACAGGTTTATAACAGCTTCCTCAACTGCCCATTCATTGCCTGCAGGACGTCATGTGTCTGATCAAACTGTCCGGAATAGACTGCATGACGCTGGACTTTGGGCACAACGACCTCACCGATGACCTGTCCTTACTCGCCGCCATCGCCAAAATCGACTTCTTTGGGCCAACCAGCATCGTCCCTGGGCAGCTGACAATCAATGGAGACGTGTCTGGTTTAGTGACGAATCTTTCTTTTTGTTGCAGCGTCATGATAGATGGCGTAGGGTCTACCGTAGGCGAAATGAACGTTTTGCCTAAAATTGCGTTGATGAAGCTCCGCCGCACGGTGGTGGAGGTGCAATGGTGTGGGGAATGATCAGTTACAACGGAAGGAGTCAATTGGTGCACATTGAAGGAGGCTTGAATGCGCAACGATACGTCAATGAAATTCTTCGACCCCATGTCCTTCCACTTTTGGCTGCCCAAAAAAATCTGTGTTTCAACAGGACAACGCCAGACCCGATTGTGATAACGGTTGACCACGCAGTTCCTGACTGCCAACAACATTCTCACCCTTCCCTGACCATCCCTGTCTCCAGACATGAGTCCGATTGAGCACCTGTGGGATGAGCTGCATAGACGTATTTGTCGCCGAGACGTTGCTCCAGCCAATCGTCGTGATCTGTTCCAGGCACTCCAGGAAGAGTGGGCAGCCATCCCACAGGCCCACATCAGACGTCTGATCGCATCCATGCCCAGGAGATGCCAGTCGCTGATCGATGCAAGAGGAGGCCACACACCATACTAACGGGAAAGCTCGTACGCCAAAAAACTCTCGTGACCCAGATGCAAAACAACTGTCAATTGATTGGGTGAACCCTAAGGTATTCTTGTGTGCAATTTGAACAATTAACTCATTAAATTAAAAAAGTTATTGAATGTCAAAATTATGGCTATGTGTGTGCCTTCAGTAGCTATACGTTTTTATTTTTTGTTGTTTTTTTTTTTGAACAGTATAGATAGAAAGAAGCAAAAGGAGTTTACAAACAACATTCTTTCCTATGGGTGCTGCAGCTAGCTTTAGAACTAGTATTGTAGATTCTAACTCGTCTGTTCCCGAACTCTCTTCCGTTTCTAAAACGTATTTTTCTGTTGTTCTTGTTTTATGTAACCTTTAAGTAGTAGAGTAGTATGAGTGTTTGTTTTCTGTAGGCAAAGTTACCTGGTTCAAAACCTGGTACCGTCACGATCCAATCTACACAGCTGTAAATGAGTACCAGACTCTGCTCGAGTAAGGGAAGGCAAAGGCAATGCGGAAGGGACTCAGTCACTCTTTCTCTTAAAGCTGTGATCTAGTTTAGTTAAGTCTCTAACACTTCACGCCCCTACCGCAGTATCTGCTATTGGACTGCCTTAGAGTCACGTTGTGACATCTTTCACAGTCCCTGGTTGCTTTTACGACATGCATATCATATGGACAGCGAATATAGCCTTCGCCTTATGGACTGTGTCTGTAATAAAATAAAAATAAAACAATACCGGTGTCGTAGATTTTTGATAGGAGAATTAGGACTTGGGTTGGTCCCTTCTGAATAGATTAGAATAAGTGATTGTAGTGGTATTGATGGTTTTGTATGATGATGATGGTACTACATGTAAATTGTATGAGGCCAGAGCTGCTTAAAGTGTCTAGGGTTATGATGTGTACTGTGGTGTGATAGTTATAAATATACCCATAGATATTTAACAAGACTAATAAGATTAACAAGTGTTACAATACACTGAACTAACTCACGTGTGTAAAGTTTTTGATATAATTATATTACATTTATTTGTTCTGGATCAAGTTTTATTTTGACCAGAACTTGTTTTAAAAGAAGGATTTAAAATTATAAAAATTATGCATGGAATGTTACATAATAAATGCAAAAGTGAACATATTTAAGTACTAGAATAGTTAGTTTTATTAAAATGTTCTGGTAGTCAGCTACTAAGGAGGATATTTATTGTCTGTGCTGTTGGGGTGGTCTCATCACACCTGTCTATATTGACTACATAGTGTCCAGAAAATGGTGGGAATTTTTATGGGGTATCTGCAACTAAATGGGGTTGGTGAATATCCAGCAGACCAGAGGCTCACTCATCTGGTATTTGTAGCTCTGGTGCTGAAATCAGGCGGTCCCACCTCTCCGTGCTGGCGGGCACTAATGGTGGTCTCTGTCACGAGGACTGCACAGATACACTTGTGTAAATCACCACCCGAATAGATACTTCTTCGTGGACGACAGAAACTCGCAGCTCTGCAATCAAAGTATGGGCCATGTGTCAAAATCTATTCTCTACCCACGTCTGGACACCACACTGACACAACAACCACATTATACAGACAGGTCAGATCTCTCTGACCAAACAGCACAGTTACCATGGTGGGTTTACATCCGATAGATCCTCCCAGACTATAGATTCTGAAAAATAATTATTAGTTTTCTACCCTAAAAGAGGATAGGTAATATGTTTCCTTATTCTCAACTCTTGATCTGTCTTGCATAATCCTTGCTGGTGTTTAAGTACATTGTTAGTCCCTAGACCCTGACTTGGGCGGGGGGTCTAGAGCAAAATCCCTACTTGTTTGTAAGGCTAGATTATGATATGGCAGTATCAAATCACTCGAACATGAAACAATATTCAAAATATATAAAGAAATAATTTCAATCTTACCAGATTATGAATAATTAACACAGAAGTGCTAGCAAAACTCAGCTGAGCTGCTGGCTATAGGATGGCGTCCCTAAATTTAACTCACTGTCTTTCATATGGGAAAACACCACACTTTAAAATCTGTGTCTAACACTGAACAATTATTGAAGAATGACCCCAATTGCGCTCTGAGCGCTAATGATATGATTGTCTGTGGCCAATCACTGCCGAGGTTTATTTTTAATTTCAAATTTCCTCACTAAAGTCATTTCAGTCAAGCTTCAGTCACGTATGGATGGTTATCTGTTAGTCTGTCCGTCTCTACTTGTGTTTCTACAAAATTGTGCTCGATTTTTGACCCAACCGTTCTCTCCCCTTCAAATTTTTGTTGTAAAAAGTTATATTTAGACACAGCTTCCACCAATGTCCCTTCACTTCTATGCTAAGTAAATTTGAACACCTGCGTCCCCAAGGTCGTGTTTTTGTGTGCAAATAACGATATGTTAGATTCAATGCAGTCTGTGGCTGATGTAAACTACACTGTCTTTTGTCATTATTTTCAATATTATCTATCCGTCTGTAAAATTAAAACCATATTCGTTCACTGCTCAGAATAGGCCATCTGGCCAGCTAATTTTTATATTCCTAACATTAATATTAAGAAAAATTTACTTTTTAATTTTTGTAATTTTTTTTAGACATCTGCGTTCTTCCGCTCAAATTCAAATCAAGCGCTTGGTATCGCAAAACGTCCAATTCCGTACCTCGTGTCAATTTGGGGGACTTGAATTTTTTTTACTTTCATCCATTTCCCCCCCCCCCCCCAATTGCGTCTCTTTAGCCTTTCCAGTCATATTTTTTTCCTTTTTGATCCTCCGTTCCCCTCCGGTCTAGCAAGTCAAATTTATGGAGGGTGATGACCCGCGGTCTAGGCGATCATGTACATCAGCAGCCTACGCATTATGTTTTTATCCTTAAATGTTATCCTTGGAGGAATTTTACCGTTGTATCTCTGTCAATTTCACTACAGTGATAGTCACAGTGAGAGGTAGTAATAGAAATAGATTTCCACGAGTGAGATGGTAGAATGTGATAGAGGCTGTCTCTGAGATCAAGAAAATCTTCTCTCGCTCTCACCTATCTTCTACAACAGATTTAAAGTAGTCAGACAGTCTAACACCTATACATATATTAATATATATATATATTACCACTCACATGCACACACACAATTGACGACAGTGAGACACACAGACGTGGGAGAACTATAACAGTGATTACTGTATATAGATATTTTGGAACGAAACTGACCGACACACTGGAATAATTATTGAGTAGTTTAATTATCATAACAAACTTCTCTCACAACATATAAAATTATATCAAAGCATATACAGAAAATCATAAAAAAATCAAGGAATGCTACCAGAATGCTAGATCCGTTGGTATGATCCTTCCCCTCGATGTATAGCTCACAGTCCCGTTAGAAAACAGTGATAGCCCCAAAGAGACACCGATACATATGATTTGGGTCTAATATTTTCCCCTTTTGAAGGTATGAACTGACTTTGATAGCAGTATCTATTCTAATGAAAAATATCGGGAGCCGCGCTGGTGTAATGGCTACGACGTTGTACTGGCGACCAGGTGTTCATGGTTCAAACCCGGCCGTCGGCGTTTGAAGAAATGTTTACGACCGGAAATTTGACTGAATAATCTGAACGGCTCCTGCACATAAATCCCGTGTGGATGGGAAGGAGCGAAGCTCCTGACTGGGTTGGAAGGAAAGTCCACTGACCCCCCAGCCTCGCAATGACATGTCATTGGGCCGAAAGAGCCGGAAAGCTCGAGTGCCGCTGGTTATAGGAAAAAAAAATGAAAAATATAGTTTAGCAACAAAATCTTGCATAAGGAAAATTACAATGTGAGTGAATCAAACGAAGAACATCATTCAGTCTACTTTCACTCGGTTCTTTCATCAGGGCCCTGACTCACACAACCTTACCTACAAGCGTGCTGCTGTTCGCCGTCTGGCGCAAACTTTAGCACACTTCTCTATAGTGAATCTGTATTCTTTGGATAAAGAGAATCCCAGCTCTGCAGATACAGGTTTGATTCCACTGCATCCGGGGAGCATTCACTTCACCAGTTTAATTTTAAGATTTCTGTTAAGGTCACTTGAATCAGTTTGGGTAAGAAAAGTTAAACGGGCACACAGTGTCAGAGACACGAGGTTTCCCTTAATTAGGAAAATAACCGGTGGACGACTTCTCTCAACAAATAATGTTGGTTCACCACACACTTGGTCAAATAATGTCAAAAAAGTTAATGTTTTTTTCTGTAATTATTCTCGCCACAAGGCAGCATGTACATTAGAGATGGTGAAGAAATATGAACTGGCTCAAAGGCCCAGTATAAGCATTTAGTCTTTAAAACCCGTTAGTGGGAGGGGTATTCTGTCTATCTCTGAAGGCACACGCACTGTCAGACAGGTGTTACTTGGAAAAACCCACGTGGTTAAAGATATAAAATGTTTAAGTTCTTCACATGTATGTCTCTGTACTAAAAGCTGGCAAAGTTTGGGTTACCCCAGTATTCACTCAACACAGAACTACGGTATCACAACGAAACTAAGAGATTTCACTTATAAGTTTAAGTATCTAGAACGAAGTGATCACGTCTACTGCAAATGGAGAATGAGTGAAATCAAGTTTAAAACTCTGATAATATCTATGAAAACACACAAAGGATGTGCGCTATTTCCAAAACAACGCAATAGCGCAGGTCTCACCCCTTCACTCTCTCTAACACCTCCCATTAACAAGACGCATGCCATAACTGACACTTCTCGTCTTCACACCTCACGCTGACCAGGGCCAACAGTGAGTGCCGTGTCATATGAAATTGCCAGACAAATGTCTCATACTGCGCCGTGGAGATGTCGGTTATCGCGCCTCACCTGAGCGCTCAGCCGAAGAAAACGCGCATGTCAGCTGAAAGTGCAGACAAAAGTCTGCTCGTATGTCTGAGATAGATGCATATTCACAATTTCTAGTCTACCTAAGTGGCTGACGTCTTACATAATAGAAATGCGTATCCCAGTATGAGAAAGAAAACGGTAAAGTGAGAATGGGAAATAAAATATTTTTCGCAAACGAACGAATGCGAAAAATACAGAAAAAGGGTAAAGAGTGATAATAAAATAGAGGACACGGGTAGAAAAAAAAAGAAGAGTATATAGAAAATTTATTGAGCATAAAACTCTCTGTGACAACCGGTAATTATATGTTTACAAAAATAGATACGATTAGTTTAGTAAGGTCATTTTGTAAAATAAAATAATATAGTATGAATAATGTTCATAATTTATAACCCACGACTGTCATTCTTTCTCAATAAATCCAGATATTGTGTCCAATATGAGCCACGTTGTTCTGAAAATTGGAAAAATAAAAAACATCGTGTTCAAAACACATGTACGTGGAAATCAAAAACATTGTGTCCGAATTTCATGACTGTCGGTTTGCTGAATACTTGACCACGAAACAAAACATTACATTCAAAATCCACCACAACAACTGATACATCGATCGCTTCGCAATCCACAGATTTAACTCTTGACCACAGTTAATTTGCCGCATTCCACACTCTGAATTTTGAAGAAAAAAAAAAAAAACCAGATATCGGCGACTTGGTGGCACAGCTTCCTCCCCCCCCCAACGTTTCCAAAGAGTGTTAGCGAAACAAACATAGAAACATACGTTTAATGGATGCAGTTTTTCTCCTGATGAAAAGGCGTCCTTTTGACGTGTCACCCAACATAATTTAGCACAATAGCGCTGAGTTGTAATAGTGTAGCGTAAGAAATAAATATGTATCAGCTTTAATTATTCTTTTAAAACAGCCTAAATAATGTGATTTTGTTAACAAGATCTCAGACAGTGTCGTCTGAAACTATATTACTCGTCAAAAGTCAAGGGCCACTTAGAAAAACCTTGGTTGAAACCATAAAACAAATCTGATATAAACGTAATTGGTATAAGTCAAAACGGCATTTATTGAATACCAAATTGACATGTCACGTAAAGAAATGGAAACACACATTCAAACGCAATGAAGCTGTGAAGTGTGTCACCCACTTTTTCAAGTCCCACAATAGATATTGGACAAATAGACATTTCAAAATCGGGTATGACCACCGTTTCCAGCAAGGCATTCAAGACAGCGTAGACGCATCGAGTCCACAAGGGTCCGAAGAGTATCCTGAGGAACAGCTTGCCATTCCTGAAGCAGAAATGCAGTCAGCTGTGCAACATCCATTGGCAGGGGGTGATTTGTTGACAATCTTCGACCAAGGACATCCCAGAGGTGCTCAATCGGAGAAAGGTCAGGTGAATGAGCTGGCCACGCCATCCTGATGATCCCATGTTGCTGAATAAACTCATTTCACCACACGAGCTCGATGGGGTCGAGCGTTATCATCTTGGAGGATGGCATTACCACCTATGGCCCTCCAGAGCAGGCTGAACAATTGGTCTCAAGATTTCGTTCTGGTATCTTGGGCCGGTCAAGTTGCCTTGGATGATGTAGAGTGGGGTCCTGCCGTGTCTGTAGAAGCCTCCCCAGACCATGACAGAACCCCTACCATAACGATCCACCTCTCGAATTGTGTCATCAGTAAATCGCTCTCCTGGTCGTCTCCAAAATCGAATCCTGCCATCATTGAATGACACAGTGAAGCGAGATTCATCAGTGAAGAGAACTTGACTCCATTGTTGCCTTGTCCATCGGATGTGCTCGCGACACCAAGCAACACGGGCTCTGCGATGAGCAGGAGTAAGAGGGATTCTGACTGCAGGACGTCGAGCAGCCAGTCCAAATTCATGTAAACGTCTGCGAATGGTGCTTTGACTGACATTAACGTTTACAGTTTGTCTCAGCTGACATCTTAGAGTGGAACAAGTCACTGTTCGATGGCGCAGGGCTGACAACAAGAGGTACCGGTCATCATGTCTATTGGTGCATCTAGGGCGACCTGGCCGGTGGCGATCCTCCACACTTCCTGTGGCCTGAAATCTCTCCAAAATTCTTTGGATAGTAGAGTGTGACACTGCAAGCCGTCTAGCAACCTCACGGACAGATAAACCACTTTCAACCCACGCTATAGCCCCCATTCTTTGTAAGGTGTCAAGACTTCTTCTCGGTGGCATGGTTATTGCAAGCGATGAAACTACCCTAAGTCTGCTGCTTGTAAAACAAATTAAGAGTGAACTCTGTCAACGAAAGGTCGCCAGTGAACGCGGGCTGTCAAACAGCACGATTACCTCACCTTTTGGTTTTTACGGATGTTTGAAAAAAAAACAGATTAAAAATGTGAATTTATGGTCAGCAAACCAAATTGCACGTGATCACCATGGTTGTCGGCGAGTTGTTTTTTATGCTTAAACGTGCATAGAGGACTGTGAGAGGAAGATGTTGCGCCCATTTTTACTAAAAACGTCCCTCATTTATTCATTCTCTGCGCTTATATTAAAGTGTATTGAAGATAATAGGTGGCCCTTGACTTTTTGGACGAGTAGTGTATATATTAATATTATTGCATTAATACGCACGTGGTCTCTAAGCAGGGCCGGCTTCATGACAAGCCAATGGGATCAATGGCTCGGGGCGCCAAAACTGTGGGCACATAGATTAACAAAAAACAAAACACACCATGAAATCAATCATAGATTAGAATTGTCCTTCTTGTGTTCTCCAATAGCTAAACATTTTCGTCCATGTCGGGCCAGGAGACACATTAAATAAAAGGTTGGCATGAGTGACTGAACCCCAGAGATGGCTCTGTCGTACCTAAAATGGGTACAAGCCGTTGTCTCTAATTCATATTAATTGACGGGTGTTTTGATATATTTGTTTGCACAATGTCACATGTGTATGTCTGACATCTTATATCAGTTACTGATAGAGCGAAGCCGAGACACGAAATATTATGATGTATGCCCATTTCATATCCGCACAAATTATGAAGCCGAACTCCAGTGTTGTCTACAAGGTGCTTGTATTTGTACAATATTCATTGTGTACTTATCCATACTAATGTTGCATCTGCATGAGTAATATAATGAAGATCTGCAGCTTCCATTCTCTTGCGGACATTGCTCATTCGTCTCCAAGTGACAATTGCTTATAGTTTGGTTATTTAAAAAAAAAAAAAAGAAGCTTATCTGCCGTTCTTTATGTGTGCACTGTTTCCGGATGAAGAAGATTTACGTTGTCGAAGCCTTGGGGTTTTGTCTGCTTATAAAACTTAAACATCATTTGTCTTTTGAATGCTTTTTTTAGCGAATAATATACGGTACTAGTAGATTACATATTTTGCTAATTATTATTATTCTTTAGGTAAATAATTGACAGCCTTTTTTGTTACTAGTGTAAAACCTTCATTTGTCAGTAAAGATATGTTTATGAAATATTTAGGCACACACTTGCCCACTATTTTGGAATTTTTTTTTTTTTTTAAAATTAATGAAATGATAAACAGAAATCCCATTCAACCTCTGAATGGGGTTTTTTTTTTTTTTATAATTAAGATATATATTGTTTTCAATTTCCAAATAATATGAACAACTGCGACATGAGAAAGTGGCATCACATTTGAAATAGGGATACTCACAATTGTGCTTAGGCCTATACGTTAAATAAAAATATAAAAAACAAACAAACAAACAAACAAAATCAAGAAGAACGAAACTATGAACAAGAATAATATTAAAGTGGAGGGGTGTAAAGGCCTGGTGGTTCTAGTTATATAACGGACTTTAACAGATATTGAATTGACTTTCATCTGTTTAAAGTCACATACATGCATTGTAAGAACAGCATCAGACCTTCACATTCCCAGCCACTATATATTAACATGTGTTCGTGTTAAATATTGTTTTTGACTATATTATGCAGTTCCCTAGGTCTGTCTATTCTCATACACCTCCTCTATGTTTATAGGTAAGTTGGTATGAATGCCTGCAAATAATCCAATTATTGGTATTCCTCATTTGGTCATACCTCTTACACTTTTAACAAGAAATAGTTTTCTATATTATTGTCTTGACGACATCCTGCACAGTAAGGTTCTTTCTATTCTGAAATAGTCCGTTTTCCCAGCTGTAGTATGAGAAGTTTTCTTATTACTGGGAATTTTCAATTCCCTAGATATCTGACATTTTCTTGTTGGAGCCCTAGACAACTCTTATATGCATGTCTTCCTTTCAGATTTTTAATCCCACTCTGCTTTCCATTCATCTGTTATTATTAAATCTTTAATTAAGCTCTTAATTTTGATTTACTCATCCCTTACATTTATTAGATTTTTTATCCAGATCTACTACCTTTCTTGGCTTCTTTATATCTGCCTTTTTTCATTTCCTTCTATGCCAACATGTGAAGGTATCCAAGCAATTAATACTAAACATCCTCTAGAATATAAATATGTAGTAGCCAGAAAAATCTTCCTCTGCTATATCAGGTCTACTACATTCTCGTAGGTTTCTAAAGTGTCTTATAATTGTGAAAGAGAGTCACATTAAAACTGGTAATTTTTTGGGAGGGTTATTAGATGACATAATTTCTAGTGCTTTTAGTCTTGCCACCATCTTCTGCAGTGAAAAATGGATTGTAATTTTCCGCGAACTGTGGAG